>QARZ01040878.1:0-21690 GCA_013407115.1 Glycine latifolia
TATTCTTATCTTAATTCTGATTGGTCCATACTACTTTTGTCAATCAAAATTACTAAACCATTTTATTAAATAAGTCTATTCATCCTACAATTAAGAGAAAATCCCATAAATTTTATTTATCATTTTTCCATATTTTTCTCCTGCTTGAATTCTCATGAATAAAGTTTCAAAGTCATCACCGTATAAAATTCATAGAAATTCTATTTTGAGGCTTTTTGTCACAGTATTTTGATAATCTGCCATTTAAGAGTACTTTATACTTCCATCAAGTTTTCACAAAATCTCTAAGGGTATCTTGGTATTTTTGGCTTGAAGGGTATTATGGTAATTTTGTCATTCACCTAGGGGTATAATTGTCATTTCCAAAATCTCTAAGGGTATTTTTGTAATTTCCACTTTAACCAAAAATATCCAAGTATTATCACACTTCCATAATTCAATTATAATTATAAACTCAAGATATAATTTTGAGGATGTTACACAACACAAAAACACTACAAACAAAAGTTTACAAGAATCAAAGCTAGAAAATTAGAAAAATATCAAGAACACATGAAGAACATGAAGAACACAAGAACATGAAATCACATAGAAATTGAAGAAAACACTAAGGTTTTGTGGCTGAACACACAAGAAGCCCACACCACCAAGAATCAAAGGAAAACAACAAGAAACAAGGAATTGAAATGGATTTTCATTTTTGGATTTGATGCAGAATTTTACCTTTGAAGAAATTCTAAAACTAAACTTGAAGAAGAATTCTACAAGGATTAGGCTCTGATACCACATGATGTAACAGTTGAACCCATAGCCATTAAGTTTTCCCAAATCTACCTTGCAACAGAACCCACTCTTCAAGCAAACTTCAAGAAGCCACAGGTTTCCAGCACTTCTTGAAATTGGGGCTGTTTAGAAATTTAGAATTGCAGAAATGGAAGATGGAAGAAAGGATATGGATGAAGGTGAAGACACCATGGAGAAGCTCTCCAGTAAGTCTAGGAAGAATCACCACAATAGCATTGGGAAGCCATTGATAAGACTCAAGAAGTTCTTGAACAAGAACAAGAGAGAAACTCTCACAACAATTTTCAGAATTGTATTAATGAACCAAAGTTAGTTACATTCAGTTTTGGCACCTTATATAGGCCACAAATTACAAGCTAAATGTCATTAAATGTAAGGAAAATGCAAATTGAAATGAAGCCTAAATGAAGCTTAAAGTGCAAGCTTTGCTAAAGTGACCCTTGGCTTCCAAAATATGTGCAGAGGAGCTTTAAAATTGTTTTAATCGATTAATTCGCCTTGTAATCGATTAAAACAGAGTTATTTGCACTTTGCAGCCTTAGGTAATCGATTAAATGGCTTATGTAATTGATTAAAACAGTCAAGACTTGTTTTAATCGATTACATATTTAATCGATTAAAGCAGTGACTCCTTGTTTCTGTTTAAAGCTGAAATGCTGGTAATCGATTACAGGTCCAAAATAATTGATTAAAACAGTGGAAAACCTAGTTACAAGTGTTTGTATTAAGTTTCTTCTAACAAGTGCTGGAATTTATTGAATTGAATTGGACTTGAGACATCAAAATCCAGCTGTTGTCATCCTTGAGTTGATGTGCATCCTCATGCTTGCCCAAGTTAGCTTGAATGTAGTTTTGAAGTGCTTGAGCCCTAGCTCTTGTCATTGGTCCTTTAAAGCTCACTAAAGGAATAGCTTCAAGCTCTCCTTGTAAACCTTTAGCTTGCCATGAACCTCCATCATCAATGGATGAGATGACACCGGCAATATAAAAGATTTAGATTGAGTATTAATTTATTACGTTTGGTTTGTGCTATTCCAAAAAAATCAGTGTGTAGTAAAATTCTCTTTTAGAAAGCATTATGCAGTCACATTGTCTCAAAGAAATAAATGTTTAGGCAACTTGTATAAGAAAAATGCAATGCTTAATGAATTAATGCATTGTTTACTGTTCATTTAAGCAACAAGGAAAACTAACAAGAAACATAATATGACATAATTAACAAGGGCAAGCAATTAATGTCCTGTGTGTCCACTAGTTCCACATCTGGGTGGTTGCCTATTTCTTGCCGACTGTCGACATACGTGACCACGTTGTTGTGGTTCAACTTGTTCATTAGGAACAACAACTGGTTCTTCTTGCATGAAGTCATTAGTGTAAGAACTAATGACAATACTTTGGTGAAGGGATGAAAATGAAGGTATGAGCATACTTTGCATGTATGCATAAGCAGAATTCGATGTGTGAAGATATGTACCCATGAGATTGCTCATAAAGTCTTCTCCACTTGCACTGAAGAACTGCAGATTGTACCCATAATCTCGTTGATGATGATGAGGTTGTGGCGTGAGTTCATATGATTGAGCATGTGGTGGTAGTCCTTCATCATGCATATTGGCAGCCACTGGTGGAATTTTTTGTGGAGGATGTTGTTCAGTTTCCATGTTTGGAGCTAAACGAGATGTCGCTCCAACGTTTGGATACGTTACCATCTGTGTAAGACAAATTTTAGAATTTGCTCGGTACAATTCATGTAGTGACTTATATGTTCAATCTTTCCTAGAATTGGTTGGCTGATTAACACATATTTGCATCTTTCCTTCCAAATTGCAATCCACCGTTGGTGTTCCTCTGCCCAATTTGTGTCACTATGTCCTCTCATGTCAGTATGATGGACACTGTCAAGATTATGTGGTGGATATGGTATATCTTGACAAAGTCCAAATTGGAGCATGACCCTGTTAGTTTGATGCCATATTACCATTGGAAAACAAATTAAAGCTACACAAACACTCCATATTTTGGAATCCTTGTATGCATTTTCTAGCAGAAATGACTCAAAACCTTTGTAAGGCATCCAGTGAAATTAAAAAATTAATTTGCATTAGTAATTTTAAAAACAAGAAAATTGACATTTGAATAAATAAATAAATAAAGGGTTCAATCTTCTTGTTATGCATGTTGTTGAATCCTGACCTATAGCCAATGACATCATTGCATGGGATTCCAAAAAACTGTAGGCCTCTATCGCTCCATATGGATTAATGTGATATGTTAGTGTCAAATACATTACTAAAAAATGAGCTTTCTTTGAGTTAGAATTTTTTGTTTACCTATTTGCAAGTGAATATGGCGGTTGGCACTCGACCCTTGGTTGAATGAACGACATGCTATACCATGCCCATGACTGTAGCAACAATGTACATTCTCCTTTTTTTTTGGATGTGGGATAAATTGCCCTACACATTTCTCTATACAAATGTGCTAAACATGCTGAACCGGAGCTGTACAGGCTAGCTCGATCAAAAGCTACTAACAAGGTAGATGCATCAAGTGAACTTTGTTCCTGACTTGTCAGGCATCAACACCCCACCAATTAGCCTTAAAATGTATGCCCTACAATGGCCTACTAGTTGTTGTGGTGTGGATTTTACTGGGAGAGTTAGCATGTGCTCTTTTAACCACTTTAGTTTAAGTATTGATCCCACTAGTGCCTTCTCTAGGGGACAATACCTATATATTCTACACACATTTGTTACCAATCATAATATGTTGGCCCAGTAACTTTCTATCATCAATGCGTAAACCCAGTTGTAGAGCAACATCTTCCAAGGTGATTATGCATTCACCAACAGGAAGATGAAACGTGTGTGACTCAAGTATCCACTTTTCGACCAAAGCAGTCACTGAAATATCATCGATTTTAACTCGTTCAAGCTTTGCAACATCTGAAAACTCAGCTTAAACCAACAAAGGTTCAATTCTGGGATCTGGAGAGGGCATTGCTTGAGTATATGACTAGATTACATCATTTGTTACCTAAATAAATCAAAATAATAACAACATCATCATTTCTGAATCATAACAAAATTCACATTCAATTAAAAGAAATGTATTACATACTTCTCCAGATCGTTGAAGATGTTGTTTCTAAAGAAGAGGAGCAGCTGTATATGCCAATTATTTTGTCTTTGGTGCTAACGTTAAGAAGAACTTAAAGAGGGGTATATGAGAATAAGAGAAAGTGAGTCTGTGAGTTAGTGTATATAATGGAAATACATGCGTTTTATTTATAGGAAAAATCTAACAGTAACAGCTCATTCGATGATATGTAGGCCATTGATTTTGTCTGTGGGATCTTGGTCATTCAACGTTCCTTGCTTTAATCGGTGATATCTAGGCCATTTATTTTGTCAGTGGGATCTTGGCCGTTGAACGTGCGTTGGTCCAATCGGTGATATCTAGGCCATTGATTTTTTTAGTGGGATCTTGGTCGTTCAAAGTTTGTTGCTCTAATTAGTGACATCTAGGCTGTTTATTTTCTCAGTGGCATCTTATGCTTTTATGAAAACATAAATGGGCTTTATGCAATGGATCATAGGAAGTTTCTTCTTAGACATACACATATTACAACTACCAATCAATTGAATTGGCATGTAAAAAACCTAAATACTTTGTTGCCTAAAAGACTTAGCTTTTTGATCCTTTTGAGCTCCCCTTGACTCTAATAATTAAGGGTAAGCCAGAAGTGACATAGAGAATACTTTTTGTAGTCAGGAGTGGCAGAGTAAAAACTTGTTTGTAATTAGTTGTGATTTGTAGAATCCTTTATAGTTTGTGAAGAAGAACTAGACATAGCTCATGTGAGTGAAGCAGTATAAACATTGTGCTTTTACTCTAGCTTTTGTTTTACCTTGTTTATTTTCAATTACTTTTATCTTATCCTTGGACGCACATGTTTTTATAAAAAAATATCTTTGTAAAAATATGTTTTTTAAGATTCAACACACTTGTCAAATTATTTTACCTTAATTTGTGATAAACTTGATTTGTGAAAATCTTTATTCTTTGAAAAAGCTTTAAGATTGATGTAACATGTAACACCCTGAAATTTTGATATCTTAAAATATATGTTTGATGTATTCCTTTTATAATTTGATTACTTTATTAATTAGAATTAGTTGAAATATTATGTGAATTATCCATGTGATCCTTGTTGAATTGTGTGATTCAGAGTTTGACCCGAAAACTTATTTTAGTAAAATCACCATTCTGGATTGGTTAACCGTTGGATTGCCTTCACAGTTTAAAGATAGGTTCCTAACCCAACTTTGTAACTTTTGGCTGTTGGGGTTATCAAAATAATGTTTGGAACGTGAGAAATTAATTTTTCACTGAAGCAGAAATTCTAAAATTGGGTCAGCTCACCCAGGCGAATTTTGCAAGCATTTTCGCTCGCCTGGGCGAGTAAAGTCGGCGTTAAATATGTTCAGCAGTGTCCAAGCTCGAAAAAATGGCTTCTTCTTCCCCGAAACAGCCACCAAACCTCCTCCCCCTCCTCCTCCACCAGCCATGGTCACTAGTGACCACCACGAGGCACCGTTGCTTGCCACGAGACCACCGCACAGAGAGGAACCCTTTAATCGGAGCAGAATCTTTGAAACTCAACTAGAGGATTCGGTAGAGAACGGAGCCTTCAATCTTTCTTTCTTGGTTTGCTTGAGGTAACCTTGGTTTCCTTTGTCTTCTTATAGCTAGTTTAAGCTTTTCTTAGTGTCTTTTGTGTTTTGGGTACCGTTGTTGGGAGTTTTACACTTCCTTTGAAAAACCCTTTGAAAATGAGATGTTGTAAAAGTCTCATTTTTATGAAATTGATGTCATTTTTGTGATCCTTGTTGAATCCCGATCACATTGGTCTGATTGGAATTTCAAAATGATGTCTTTTGATGTGAACTCCCAAAACACCCTTTTAGCCCTTTTTTGATTTGAGTGGGTATTTGACCCCAAATGTTAATATTGATGTTATCTTGGAAATCTATATTAAATTGTCTTCGATTTGGTATATAGAGCTCTACATTTGGACGAAAACACGCGTATTGAAGGATCTCTAAAACAACACTGTGAGGTTTTAACCAGAGAACTCCTAGTTAAGTAAGGGGAGTTTATTATTTAGTTATAGTTTTGGTACCATAGTTGGGGGCCAGGGAGTCCAACTATGAGGATATCTACCTGTCCTTGTTGTGTGCTGATTTTCAAGAAAAACTACGTTTTTAACTAATGGGATGCGATGTATTTATGATTGATGTGTGTTTGTTCCTGTGTGTGCTCATTTTCAAGAAAAACTGTGTTTTTAACTAATAAGATGTGATGAATTGGCTTGTTAATGGATAGACTATGAATAATATTGTTGTTGTAATGATTGGATTTTTGGGAAAAGTCTTAATTACAGAGGAGACTCTGCCCAAAATTTATAATATGTTTTTCTATTTAATTCTTTATTAAATTGTTTAAAATAGGCATAAGAGTGTGTTTTATATATTATAGTCCTCCTATTTAATTTAGAATTTTCCTAAAAATAACAATCTTGTGAATGTATGAAATTTGGGTTGTCTAAAGACGTGGAGAATGTGAATCTCAGGCATATGTATTATGTATAGATGTGAAATGTGATTGCTTGTAATGTCGTGTATGATATTGAAATTGAGATGCCATTGATGTAGTTGATGATGTTTAAATGAGATAATGTTGATGTAGTTGATGATGTTGAAATGAGATAATGTTGAGGTGGTTGATGATGTTGAAATGAGATAATATTGATATGCATGATGATGATATTGAAATGATATGATGTTGAGGTTGATAATGACATTGATGAGAGATAATGTTGATGTGAACAATGTCATTGTGCGTGGATATACATGGATACCCATGGGGGGTGTATGACGGGTTACCCTTGCGAGGAAGGATTTTTTCCTAGCCAGGTCATACATTGATGGTGCCCATGGTTGTAGGCTGTGTATGTACACGTGGGATGCAATGACCGGTTGGTTACCCTTGCGAGGATGGATTTGTTCCTAGCCGGGTCATGCATTGATGATGCCAATGTTTCATACTTCATTTGCATGGATGGAAATAGAATGAAGGCACGCGCTTACCTGTGGGTTTCAGTGGGCTAAAAATGCAGGTATTAAGGGGTCATCAGGTTTGGAATTCCCTAGCGACACTGGCTGATCACCGGGGGGGATGGCCAGTGCACGACAGGGTGGCCCTGATAGGTGGTGAATCATTTTTCCTGTGAGAGGCTATTTCCGGGATATGGTACCACATTGCATGCTCATAGATGAATCAGGTGCATGCATCATTCTATGCATGGTTGTTTGAGTTGTGAAATGCATTGCATGATTGGTTTGTTGAGTGTGTATTGGAATCATGGATTTTTGTTAATGATTATTGTGGGTAATGTTGTTTCCTTCCCAATTGCTTCTATTTGATTTTTGTTGGTTTTATATAATAAACTCACCCTTGCATTTGTTGTACCGTGTGGTTGGTACCTGTGATGATCACGAACTTTCGTTCGTGTGAGCAGATGAGCAGCAGTAGGTGACCTTGGAGGGAGATCTTCTTTTTGATTGGAGTCGCCAAGCCGACGTGATGACATGGTTCATATGATGCATGTTAATGTGACTTGCCCTCCTACGCCATAACCAAGATTCATCAATTTTACTAATTAAGCAAGAAGTGTTTTGAAGGTATGCATGATCTATGGAGAGTAAGTAGATATTACCTTTTCTTTTACCTATGTGTATCACCTCACCAGTTTGTCCATCACATATCATGCAGCAATTGTCATTAAATCACACTTTGAACCCTTTATCACAAAGCTGACTTATGCTTAAGAAATTGTGCTTTAATCCTTCCACATAGAGAACATTTCTGATTTTGGTCTTAAAGTTGTCTCCTATACTTCCTTCTCCAAATATTTTGCCTTTGTTATTATCTCCATAGGTGACAAATCCTCCATCTTTAAGAGTCAAATTTGTAAGCATTGATATGTCACCAGTCATATGTCTAGAGCATCCACTGTCAAGATACCATAATGATGATCTTGCTCTTAGACATACCTGCAAAATTCAAATCAATTTACAAAGGAAGGTACCCAATTGAAATTGGGTCCATAGGGGTTAGCTGTTTTCCTTTTTCTTGGCACCTAAATGCATTCTCCATTAGGCACATAGAATCTCCTAGCATAGCATTTATAAGATGCGTGACCTTTCTTCATACAATAGTTACAAGTAATAGTTCTTGATGTTTTTTCAAAACAAGTCATGTGATTAAACCTTGGTTTTGAAACAACTTTTGAGTATTTCTGTTTTGGAGGCACAAACTTGGTTCTTCCATTAGATTTTGATCCATGTTTGTAACCCAATCCAGAAGTATCTCCAGCATACTTTTGCACACTTAGCATTTCAACCAAATTGCATTTTCCTTTGTATAGCCTTCTCAAAAGATCAACCAAGTAATTATTTTCAGAAAGTACTATCATATGTTTTTCACCATGACTTCTTTTGAACTCATCAAACTCTTCTTGCAAATCATTGTATTTGTCAACATTAGATGAAGAAGAAGCACATACACAACCATTCAATTTGTAACTTGAAACAAGTTTTTCATTTTCTTTTTTCAGCTTACAAATTTCAGCTTGTAATTCAATAATTTTTGTGACATGCCATCTAAGATCTCCCTTTAGCTTGTTATTGCATTTTGCAAGCTTTTGGGCCTCTTCATGCATCTCTTGAAAGGCATCAATAGCTTGATCAAATTCAGAACTTACCTCAGTTTTAGCAATTGATAAATCATCATCTTCATCACTTGTAGAGGTGAGACACACATTTGTTTCTTCTGAAAGAAAGGGGCCTTGAACCCCGAAGGCATGTGAGAAAAACAAAATTTTTAAAGCGGAAACACACATACCACACAAAAATCATTCTTTAGGACATAGATGTTACCTTGTTTATATTCGAAATTTGATGATCAAGGATAGGCTTGAAGATACAAGCCCTCTAATGTTGATCCACACCACTTCTTGTCAAGACTCAAGAACACTTCTTGAAGGCTACCAACAAACACCAAAGGAGGCAGGCTAGGCACACCAATGGAGAGGAAGAAGGTTATGTTTTAAAGTGTTTTTACTTATCTAAGAGGCTCACCAATAAATGATATTGGTGGCTGAATTTTCAGCCAACACTCACACAAAGGGGCACATGAAAATAGAGGAAAGTAGATTAGGGTTTTTCCTCTCAAATTATTAGAGAACTATGATCACAATAGCACACTTTATAGAAGAGTTTGAGTCAGATTTTTAACCAAAAAATCTGATCATGAAGCATCCCACACGTGAAGATAAGATAGAGTTGTTGCATTTCAAAATTTCCAACAACCTCCTATCTTATCTTCCTAAGACCAAGTCAATTACTTGGGATTTAATTTTGCCAAAAGATAATCATATATCAGTCATGTATAAGCCTATAATCAGCCCTCAAAATTCTTCCTAAAATCTAGGACATGATCATGATAAGATTCTAGTTGAATTCAAATTCAAATCTAGCTCTTATCTTCTCCTTTTGATATGAAACTAACTACTATAGTTAATTCATATTTAAATTCAAAATTTAAATGATCAAATTTAAATATTAGATAATTAATTTAACTATTTAAATTAATTAATAATGTCTTGGACTATCCAAGCCCATTAACTCCATTCATGCGCCCCTCTCTCTTTAAGATAAGTATCCAAACTCTTTCTTGGGCCAAAAGCCATTATTAGGCCCAAAACCTTTAATGCTATAATGTCATGACAATAAAGTGTTAGTGTGTGACCCATTAGGCCCAACATAGCTACTGCATAAATGAGTTTGGGCCCAACAAGGCCACTACTCATTTAATGACAACACAGAGCACTAGCAATGCTTTGTTGCCCCAGAACTAGTTAGGTAAATGACAAGATCATCCTATTAAATCTATTTGGTTTTCGTATGTATTTCCTTTCGTCTCGGTTACCTTCCCATAAAACCTAGGGTAAGGAAACGTATCAGCCCTTGTAGTCTAGGGTAAGCTTTAATACAAAATAGGGAGTCTCCAATTTTACTGACTCTAAAGGCAAATCATCTCATGATTTCTTTTACTATGCATAGATTCTCAAGTCCCGTAAATGTCATCCTGATTTCTCCGATTTACAGATAACCTTATCTCTCACAGAGATTTGATGACGAATTCCTTTAGCTAGTCACCCTAGACTCGTGTTCTTTCAGGACATGCCCAAAAGTATACCTATGTGTCTCCATGTTTCAGGCAGATAAGGTATACAATCAAAGCATGTATTCTAGAACACAGTCTAGGTGAAAACTCATGGTCTAAGGAAAGACACACCCAAATAATAAGAGACTACTCTAATGATACTATCTGTGAGATTTCCTCATAGAGTCTCTTTGTGGGTCTATTCAGTGTGAGCTATACCCTTATAGGTCCACCCACTACTTTAGCTAAGACATCTCCATGTCTATAGCTTATGAGGTCTTTACCTTGTATCTGCATACAAGTAGTTAAGCCGTGCTAGTCTTACCCGAAATCACTGATCCCCATTCTTAGTGTCTCTAGACTAGGAACTCAAAATTTAGGAGTAGACATCTGGTATCCTTGAATGCTCATGATCGTGATCCCATCACTGATACTCAAGAGATACCTATTCTATTCCAAGGGTTTTATCCAGTTACTCATATATTAATAATGATATCGAGACAGAATATGAAACAAGATAAAGAGCGCTTATAATTTATTCATGACAATATGAAAAGTACATGTACATCCTAATCTAATGAAAATATTGTCTCTAGGACATCCATATACTAACACTGAGGACTCTTGTGATGAGTTTCTTAGGAAGCTTGATGAAGAAGTTACCAAACAAAAGGGGGAAAAAGTAAAAGGCTTAAGCTTGGCATCATTTGAGGGGGAGTGACAAAGTTTGAGGGAAACATCAATTTAAGGGGAGCTCTTATGGTTATTTCTACCATGAAAATTTTATTCTATACTTAAAACACATGTTCTTGATGTGAAAACCTTTATATGAATTAAATGAAATGGTTTATGGTATTTGTTAAGACATTACCTCAAAGTCTTATGATGCTTTATGATATATGTTTATCTTATATATTTTTTGCATGTTATAAGACTGGCTAATAAGTGTTTTAAATGATATATCTTATAAGTCTACCTTCATCTTTTAAATTTTTGTTTGTTTGACATCATAAGAAAAGAAGATTGTTGTCTCAAAAGACATTTATGTCTTACGAATAATAAAGACCCTTAATTATTTTGATTAGATATAAACAAATACAAAGGTTAAAATTTGTGTCTTATGTGAAATAAGTGTTTGACGTTTCGTATCTGATGCTTTATCAGAACATGCTTTAAGAAATCTGTGTTTAATGTTTCAGACGATAGGCAGATGGAGTCATGCTCTGATACGACAACATTTGAGATGACATTCAAGACTTCGTTTAATACTTTCTGATATTTGTTTTGCAAAAACATTATTTTAGGGTTTTTCAAATCCTATGAAGAATAAATGAAGCCAAGGTCTGAAATTTCTCAATTTCCATAAAAAGTAGAGCTCTGCTACACATTACCTGCTCTAACACAAAGAAGTGACTTCCTGCTACAGTTCTCAAACATGAAAGCTTTGAAGAGTGGACTCTCTACATAAGGAAATAATGTACATTTAATACAAGCATTAAATGCTCCCAACAGCCTTATTCATCAGACAGAGATCAAGTGAAGAAATCTACCCGTTGTGAGACCACAGACACTTGAAGATGAGACATGTATAAAACAGAAACTTTGAATACTTGGAATAAGAATCTTGCGCAAAAAATGTAAAAAGCTTTTTGTATATTCTTGTAAAGTTAGAAAATGCTCTCAGAACACCTTGAACATATTGAGAGAAAAAGACTAAGTGATGATAGTATATCTGTCTGTAAGACGATTCAAGATTTAGTCTCTGAGCAAATTTCAACCACAAATATATTATGATTTGTATAGCGCCAGTAGTGGCTTTGTAGGACAAAGAATATTCAGTGTTGATCAAGCTTAGTTTAGAGCTTGATTTGTAGAGCAAATAGTAGCTGGGACACAATACTTTTAACTCATGAGAAGTTAGTAGAACTTAGTGATTTGCCAAGAACTAGACATTGTCTTAGTGGTAGAGACGACCCAATATAATTTTTTGTGCTTGATATTTTCTTGCTTTCCTTCTGTTTTCAACTGATCTAGAGTCTAAATTGGTTTCTAGGCTTCTATAAACATCTTGTGTTTCACGTATTTATTTTGCATTGTTTGAGTACGTCTTTCAAAAGATCTATTATCTATTTCTACAAAGTTTCTATTTCAGACGAAAAATCTTTGTTTGATTGTAAAAAAGGTTTACAAATTAATAAAATCACAATTCAACCTCCTTGTGATATTTGCCTTTACAGGTTTACTAGAACCACAAAGATTCTTCCTTTAGTCTCTTCCTGAAGAAATTGGCCAATTCGTTGGATAAGGGAAGCTTTACCTTGATTGAATGATTTGTTTGAATAATCTATACTTTTAGAATATATGTTTTGTTTAATGAAAAATTTGAATTGGGGTCTGTTGAGTAGCCATTAACAGTGATAAAAGCTTGGATTCATGCAAAATATGTTGTTTTACCTTAAGCTAATTTTCTACTGAATGAGTTTTTGAAGGATTTAGCTTAAGCTAAAAATATTTAGCTTAAGCTAATTTTGGACATGTCAGGATGAATTTAGCTTAAGCTAAAATATCTTAACTCAAGCTAATTTTGAACATAACGATCTAGGAGAATTTAGCTTAAACATGGGTCGGGACACTTTTGGCTTAAGCTAAATTTTCTGGGCTTAAGCTAAATTTAAGCAGAGTGTTCTATTTTATTTTAAAAGTTTCCTTGAGAGTTTCCAATTTTTTTATAAAAGGCATATAAAGTTGTTTTTATTAAGGTATCATTCATTTTATTCTCTATTTAAATGAGGACTATTCCTTTGTTGGGATGTATAGGATTTGATAAGCCAATTATTTTGATGTGGTAAGGCTTAGGAGAACATTGAGATTAATATAACTATTGCTTTCAAATTCCTATTTGTCTATATAGAGGAGTAATAACTATTTTATTGTTTATTAAGATACTTATTGTATTTGTTGAGGAATATTGTTTGTTGTTAAGATGAGTATGATTTAAAAGGATGAAATGAAATGTTGATGAAATGACGATATATGTGACATGAATGTGAATTACATATTGGAACCATCCCTATGTGTGTTGGAAGGGTTAGCTATGTCCTTTGGGAAGGATTTTGTTGAAAATGGTATACTTGGTAGGGTGATGTTAAGCTTGAACAATCCATTATCACAACTGGACGATCCATCCTTACTCATGATTTTGATGATTACAAATATATAAATTATTAATTGACTAATGGATTGTTTTCTAGTGAACAAGACTTACTACATACGAGAACAATTGGTATTTATTCTCTATTCTAAAACTATTATTAATATGCGTCCATTCACAAGTGGAAAACTATTTTTATTAAGAGTAACATCTAGCGTCCAATGTGCTGCTATATACTAAAGTACACTTTTTTGTGAAAATGAGTGTCAATGCATTGTGTTCCCTTTACTTGCCTCCAATGAACTTATTCACTTGCATAAATTGTTTTATATTAAATATAAGACGTCCATCAATGTACTAGATTCATGCTAGCCAAAAATGAAAGTGCAGGAACTCATCTTTAGAAAATTCATTTTGCCTCTCTTATTTTGAATTGCTAACATTTGAATTTTGAGTAAGAAAGGACAAAATAGAAGGGAATAGAAGAATTCACAATAATATTCCTCATAGGTCATTTTTTTGAAGAGAAGAGCACATGCAATTGTCTATACTTTTATTCCTTCTCTCTCTACAAGAGCGTGCCACGTACCATTGCCTCTAGCTGTAAGACAAAAGTCAAATCAGAGGCAAGCGCTGATCTTGTAACAAATACTTTCAGTGAAGCCTATAAAAGGCGACCAAAGCTATGCTATCAAAGACAAGAAAGCAAAGAGAAATACGAGAAAGAACATTTGAAATGTTACTCTGTCATACCAATGGATGATATTTGATTGTGCTTAAGTTGTTCATTCTTTACCTAGCAAAGTTATTTCATTGTATTCAAGCTTAAGTGTTTATACATGTTATTGATTAATTTGAATTTGTGTATTCATTCAAACATTGTTGTTTATGAAAGCCAGAAGTGACTTAGTGTTAAACAATTCTTTGGTGTCTTAGATTCAGGGGGAGTCTAAGGGTGTGCCAGTAGTGGCCTAGAGAATATTGTTATAACCAGGAGTGGAAGGACATAATACTTGTTTGTAATCTAGCTTTGATTAGTGAAACCCCTCACTAGTTTGTGAAGGAGATATAGACATAGCTTTATTTGAATAAACTAATACAAACTAAGTGTTTCTACTTTTCTCTTAAGTTATTTGATTAGTATTCTCCTAAACTTATCTTGACACACTTAGTCACATAAGTGTTCTTTTCAAAACCTTTGTGAAAGCAATGCTTTATCAAACATTGGATGATAGTCTTTTGTTTTCACCAAAATTGTTTTTATTCATTGGACGACATTATCAATAACTTGGTTTTTGCATATCTGCTTGTGAAAAACATCGATTTGTGAAAAATATTTCTTTTTTATCTAACAAACTATTCAAACCCCTCCCTTCTAGTGTGATATATGTTATTTCAGGTGAGTTCCACACCAGAACTCATCCCATTAAAGTGATTCGAGGGTCCCACCTAGTAGGGGTATCTTCCCAAATATCACCCCTATGTTTTGTTTGACTCTGAATAAAGTGTCAAAATGGTGAGAACTACTTTCCAAGAGGTCTAGTGACCCTTTTAGCATATAGGGAATGGATTGTTGTTATTGTTGTTTTTGTTGGTACACGTGTGACAAAAATGTACTGTTGTTTCCATTGGTACACGGTGGGTGCACAATTGGTGCACATAAATGTACTATTGTTGCTACTAGTACGTGGTGATGCACATAAATGTATTGTAGTTGTCACTATATGATGTATGCACAATTGATGCACTGACATATGAGTAGACACGTAAGTTAAGGGTGACCCTCAACCTAGTGCTGGAAGTTTTCATGTTGACTAACGAGAATGGGGCTATAGAATAAACGAGGGGGAAAATTCCTTTGAAATGTATGGTTTTCCAAACCTCAAAGGTAAGCCACTACCCATACTTTTCTATATTTGATAAAACCACACTTCTTTCTATAGTTAGCCCAAGAGACTCCTTGAATGGTAAGATCATAGAGTGTGACTATGTTAGGGATGAGGCTCATAGGGGACCGCTCATATGGTGTTGTAACACCATGGAGTAAAGTTAGTGTTGATGTTAAGTTTAAGGTAGCCTAATTGGTTGTTGGTGTCTATTAATTATGATGACAATGGCCTAGTTGGCTGTTGGTGTGTGCTAGTTTTGATGATAGTTGTGTTGATTGAATCACGATGAGAGTTTGTAATGGTTGATGTATAAAATATGTCCATTATTCTATGTTGGTTTATGATGTACATCAATTGTGATGACAATTTCTATTGGTTATGATTAATTGAGATGATTGATGATTATATGTGGCTCGTGATATTTAATGATTCATGACAATAATTGGCAATGAAAGTATAATATTTGTGATGATTGAGAATTAGGATATAATTATGTTGTTGATGCAAGATTAAGGAGTTATGATTCTGCTATGTTGTATATATGAATTAAGATGGTTGTATTGTGACGATGTTGTTTATTTGGTGCTTATTTATGAACAATTTTTTATGCCTTTATATGAATTGAATATTACGAGTTTATGAACTAAGTTCTATGTAAAGTTTTCAATTATTATGTATAGTATTTTTTAAGTATACAAAGTGAACTCTTCTCCCTTTTCCTTAATAATTGAAAATTCATTTATCTATATATATATGTATAGTTTTGTTTGGTTAGCTTACCCATGACTCATGAAGATAGGCTTCTTCATTACATCATCACCTATATTCTTACCCCTAGAGCCACAAATCATGCCCAAGCCACTGATGACAATTTACAGCTTGCGTATGCCTTGAAAAATGGCATTAAGTTGAATTGGATTCTCATTATCCAAGAGATCATGCTTAAGTCCAAAAGATTAATGAACTATCTTTTTCCATATGCTGTTCTTGTATCCAAGTTCATTGATTACTTCCAAATTGATATCTCTAATGAGGTTGTTGACAACACTAATGCCAGCAACAGCCTCATCAAAGAGAAGCATCTTACCAAGCTAGGGATGACCAAGACCCCATATGGATGGAAAATGGCTGGACAACAACTCCCTGGTGCTGAACAAGAAGAGGAAGCTGATGAAGAAGTTGAAGATGCTGGCCCTGCTGAACCATCTTATAGTCTATTTGAATCCCTTATGATTCAAAAGATGGATGCCTTGTTATCACTGCATCATGAGCATAGGGCTGAGACAAATTCATCTTTGGAAGAGATGAAATCTAGGCTAGAAAATATAGAAGCTAGGATAGTCCTTAATGACTTTGACAAAGATGACTAGGCTTCTTGTTCTTCATGTTTGCTTTCCTCTATTTTTTTGTTATTTTTCTTTTCTTCAATTAATGTACTACTTTTTTCCCCTTTCAATTAATGAAATTTTTATTTTCTTTTTATCGTTATTTGTTGTGCTATTACTTTTTGCCTTTGATAAGCCAAATAGAGGGAGAAAATTTGATTGATAGTCAACTAAAATGAAACTCTACTTTGCTCTCTGTTATACTTTGTAATTCTATTGTTTTTTTGCCAATCAACAATTCATGAAATTAACTAAGTCAACAGGAGCAAACTAAGTCAGGGGAGCTAATCTAATGTAAACAAATGATTAATGCTAATGCAAGCTTAACTCTTAACACATGCTCTTAGCAAAGAGGCTGATTTGTTTTTCAGGTTAACAAAGTTCAAGACCTTCATCTTGCTCATCCTCAAAGCAATTCCAAACTTAAACAGATGGTCAATCAATATTTGGCATGTTCAAAGCCAAAAAGGGGGAGATTGTTGGATATAAGGGGAGCATCTTGAAGCTTGAAGCTTAGGACTTGAAGGATTGCTTTGTGCTTTTCACATGCCTTGGAATGCCTTGGAAGAATGTAAAACAAATGAAGTGTTTAGAGAGGCCAATCTGTTGATCCTTGCATTGCATGCATTTAATCATTTACATGCCTAAATGTTTTCACAAAGAATTAATGCTATTTTTGATAAAAGAACCAAAGAAGCAATGTTTTTGGAAAAATGCAAATATCACTGGATTAATCGATTACACTGTGATTTAATCGATTATTTGCTTCGTTTTTAAATCTGGAAAATCTTTGAAGAACAATTTAATCGATTACATAGTGTTAAAGGAAAATCATGCTTCATTGCTTTAATCGATTACCATTTATTGTAATCGATTACATAAGTTTCTGAGAAAAGCTTGTTGCACTGGTTTAATCAATTACCATTTCCTGTAATCGATTACACAAGGCTTTTCAGAAATACTGTGTTACTAGTTTAATCGATTACAGATCGTATTAATCGATTATTTTGCTCGTTGTTCAAACCCAGATAACATGAACACTTTAATCGATTAAAATGGCAATTTAATCGATTACACAAGGTATTTTAATCGATTATTTAGCGCGTTTAATTGATTATAGTTAGTTACAAAGTTCTATTATAAATAGATGTGAAGCTTGGCTTGTTTTCTAACAAGAGGAATTCAAATTTCTGAATACACACAAGCCATTACTAAGATTGAAAGTGATTTTCTGAGTATACTAACCTCTTTTCCCACTCTTTAATCTTCATGGGTTTTGAATGATTTCTTGGGCAAGAGTCTTCAAAGAAGAATAAGAGAGCATGTTCTGAAACTCATTTGTTCATACAACTCAATTGGTAAACCACATGCATTCATATTCATTGGATCATCAGGTTGTTTCTCTCCATTCTTTCTGGGTGTAAATTGTTTTTTGCAATTTTTTTGTTAGTTGGTGCTATTGTAAATTTGTTCTTGAGGCTTGTACTAGAGTAGTGTTCTCTAGGGAAGAACAGAGTAATGTTCTCTGGTTCTTGAGCACTAAGAGTCTAATAGTGTTTTAGATTTCTTGTCTTTATCTAGGGTTGATAAAGAGTGATTGTAATAAAACTTGTAAGAACTAAAATTTATAATAGTGGAACTCTAATCTAGTGTTGATTAGAAGAAACTGGATGTAGCTTCTATTGAGAAGTGAACCAGTATAAATCCTTGTGTTGATTTTTTGTTCTTAAATCTCTATTAATCATCTTGTTCAATTATTCTTGGTATTATCATCATTACTCAACAAGTTCTGATTTGAGCTATTGATTTCTTGAGCTGAGTGAATTGATTGAATAAAAGCTTTCTTGGTTTTAAAGTGATTAAGATTCTTACTCTGATTTTGTAAAGAAATTTTAAAAGACCAAGTTATTAACCAATTCACCCCCCCTCTTGGTTATTGTGGGTATTCCTATTGTTTTCAATTGGTATCAAGAGCAGGTTCTTGAGTGTTATTCAATATCACTATCTTTCTTTAAAAAAAAGTGAATACCACACAAATTACCTTCAAAGAGGGTGCCTCCCTCAATCCTCCAATGTTTGAAGGAGAGCACTTCAGTTTTTGAAAAAATAGAATGAAAATCTTTATTCAATCAAATAACCCAAGTGCTTGGAATGCAATAGAAAAAAGTCATGTGATTCCTATAAAAACTGTTGGTAATGATATGATTCCCAAAGAATGGGATGAAATGATAGATGCTGAAAGAGAGTTATTCAATATGATTTTAAAGCTAATAATATGATTACTCTGCACTTTCTTCTGATGAATTTTTTAGAACAATTAGGTGCAAGAGTGCAAAGGAGATGTGGGAGATGTTAGAGATAACTCATGAAGGTACAGATGAAGTGAGAAGATAAAGAAAGCATGCCTTAATACATGAGTATGAAATGTTCAAGATGAATCCCACAGAAAACATATCTCAGCTTCAAACAAGATTCACTGATATGCTTCCAGCATATAGTAGTTTTAGGCTTAATTAACTAGTAAATTGTTTAAGATTTAGTAAATTAGATTAGGAATTAGTGAATTATTATTTAATTGCATATTTATTGAATTTCTTAGTTATTTTATCATTTAGGAACCAACCAGAGAGGAAAAGAAGCTAAAAAGAGCAAGCCAATGCTTTCGAAGGAGTCACGCGATCAGCATGGTATTCCACGCGATCAGCGTGGAAGAGTTAAGATAAACAAGTTCAGTTCGAAGCTCCCATGCGAGTCGCGCCAACCACCACGCGATCAGTGTCAGATGACTGAAACACAGACTCTCAGCTCGAACAAGCCACACGGTTAGTGCGGTCATTCACACGTGCCGCGCCAGGCTATCAAACTTAAGCATTCAGTTCGAACAAGTCACGCGATCAGCGCCAACATCCACGCGATCAGCGTGAGAAGTTACAGAACAACCTTTTCAACTCAAACATCCCACGCGATCCGCGTCGAATGCCATGCTAGTCGCGCCACGAAATCGCTGTTTCCTGAATTAAAAGATTTAAATTGACTCAGTGGGGGGAAATAGTGCCTCATTACTGGAATTAGACCTAGGACATCTTGGGGCATAAAAAGAAGCCTCTGGGTCACAATGAAGGAGCTTTTACTGGGCATTGGACAGATTTGCTCAAGAAGAAGCCATTGGAGACTCTTGGGAGAAGATTGGAAGCTGTGAGGAATTGAAGAACCATACTCTGTGTAATCTTTTCTTTTCCTCTGGTATGTTAGTCATGCAAATAATATTAACTCTGAGTATGCTTGGCTAATTCTTGTATTGTGGTTGAGCCATGAACCTATGAGAATTCCTCTATGTTTTGATTGGTTTTAATAAGAGTATCATAATTGTTTTGTTTTACTCTGCTATTCACTGCATAATTGTTAATTGGACCGGCCATTCTCTTAAGAGGTTTAGGGTTAGGGTTCACAATAGGGATATTGGGATTCTAATTTTTGAAATGAGTAAAACAACAATTTATACATTGCCTAGGGATAGGGATGTGTGGTTGCAGCACTTCCAGGTTGTGTTTGCTTAATGCTTGGTTTAAGAAGGAATCACTAAGGGATTAGGATTCTTGATTCATCAAAGGGTTAAATTGCTAAGGGATTAGGGTTTAGCTAATCATAAGAGAACACATCAGCTGAGTAATTAGGATTAGTTCAAGTTAATAATCAATCAAAGCATAGTAGGAAGGAATCATAGGGGATTGTGCTTAACTACAATCATCTCTCACTACTGCAGTAATTTCTAATTACGTTCGCTTACATTTTTGTTAATTGTCTGCCATTTAAATTACAGTACTCAAATACAACTCACAAACTTTCTCAAAATTATTATTTTGTCTTCCAATTTCTAAGACGTTAAGTTAAGAAAGATTGCATTCAATCCCTGTGGAGACGATACTTTACTTACTTACTTTATTAATTGAAACGAACGGCACACTTGCCGAATTTCGTAACATTCACTCACATAGTAAATCATCTTCTTGGTCTTGGAAAGACATTTGATGTTGAAGAGTTGAATATCAAAATCTTAAAGTGCCTCACAAGACCATGGCAACCAAAGGTGACAGCAATCAAAGAATCAAAAGACCTATCCAAAATGTCTATGGCTGCACTATTTGGTAAGCTTCTTGAGTATTAACTTGAAATGTCACAACTAACCAATTCTGAAGATGCAGAAAAGAAACACAAAAGCATAGCCTTGAAAGTTGCATCCTCAAAGGTGGAAAAAGTGGAAGACTCAAGTGAAGAAGATGATGAAGACAACATGAACTTAATTGTCAAAAAGTTCAGCAAATTCTTGAGAAGAAACAAGAATAAGAGGTTCACAAAGAACAACAACAGCAACAATAAAAGGAATGACAACAACTTCGCTTACTTTGAATGTGGCAAACCTGGGCACATTAAATCTGAATGCTCTATTTTTCTGAAAAAGCAACAAGGTGAAAACAAGATGAAGAAAGAAGGAAAGCCCAAGAAAGCCTATATTGCTTGGGAAGATAATGAATCAACAACTTCTGAATCATCAACTGAAGATGAAGATGTTAGTATATGGATGTCCTAGAGACAATCTTTTCATTAGCTTAGGATGTACATGTACTTTTCATATTGTCATGAATAAATTATAAGCGCTCTTTATCTTGTTTCATATTCTGTCTCGATATCATTATTAATATATGACTAACTGGATAAAACCCTTGGAATAGAATAGGTATCTCTTGAGTATCAGTGATGGGATCACGATCATGAGGATTCAAGGATACCGGATGTCTACTCCTAAATTTTAAGTTCCTAGTCTAGAGACACTGAGAATGGGGATCAGTGATTTCGAGTAAGACTAGCACGGCTTAACTACTTGTATGCAGATACAAGGTAAAGACCTCATGAGCTACAGACATGGAAATGTCTTAGCTAAAGTCGTGGGTTGACCTATAAGGGTATAGCTCGCACTGAATGGACCTACAAAGAGACTCTATGAGGAAATCTCATAGATAGTATCATTAGAGTAGTCTCTTATTATTTGGGTGTGTCTTTCCTTAGACCAGAAGTTTTCACCTAGACTGTGTTCTAGAAGACATGCTTTGATTGTATACCTCGTCTGCCTGAAACATGGAGACACATAGGTATACCTTTGGGCATGTCCTGA
>QARZ01040878.1:31690-43624 GCA_013407115.1 Glycine latifolia
TCTTCTATAAAGTGTGCTATTGTGATCATAGTTCTCTAATAATTTGAGAGGAAAAACCCTAATCTACTTTCCTCTATTTTCATGTTCCCCTTTGTGTGAGTGTTGGCTGAAAATTCAGCCACCAATATCATCTATTGGTGAGCCTCTTAGATAAGTAAAAACACTTTAAAACATAACCTTCTTCCTCTCCATTGGTGTGCCTAGCCTGCCTCCTTTGGTGTTTGTTGGTAGCCTTCAAGAAGTGTTCTTGAGTCTTGACAAGAAGTGGTGTGGATCAACATTTGAGGGCTTGTATCTTCAAGCCTATCCTTGATCATCAAATTTCGAATATAAACAAGGTAACATCTATGTCCTAAAGAATGATTATTGTGTGATATGTGTGTTTCCGCTTTAAAAAATTTGTTTTTCTCACATGCCTTCGGGCTTCAAGGCCCTTTTCTTTCACTCAGAATCAGAAAAAAGATTAATAGGGATACCAGGGGGCATTGGAGGATGACGAGGTTTCCACCCATTGGCCTTCTTGTAAAAGTAGTCACAATCAAATACCATTTATAAGCCTCAATCTCAACATGGATGTTGTCATTCAAGGCTTGAGTAAGTGCCTCTTTGGTTTTGACAAGTGTCACTTCAAGCAGATGAACATAGCACGAGAGGATTGAGGATGATACACTTGAACGATTAGGGATCCAAAAGCAACTTCAGCATCAAATTTAACTTCTTCAATGATAGGATCCACATGGTGTGTGAAGAAGAATTTGGAGAAGGGAAAAGGCACCACAAAAGAGAAGGTGTGGTCAAACTTAGCCTAGAAATCCCTTTTCCATGTACAAATCATGTTGAAGGGATTTTCTTGAGTGAAGTAGGAGTGGTTTTGAGTTTGATGGAATCGCCCAACTTCATGATGATAAGCATCCACAGGTGGATTCTCCTTAGGTTCCAATCCAAACCAACACTTTTGCAACCTGTAGAACCTTATTATGGCATATCCATCCAGAGTTGTGCGCTCAGACTTGTGTTTGAGAGCTTCAAGCTCATGTTTGAGCAAATGACCAGGCTAAGCTTTAACAAATCTGAAAGATTCAGCATCTTCAATCAGTAATTCCTTTCCCTTGTAGCATTGGAACTTCTGATACAACACAGGTTTATCAACAACAATCCAAAAGTGAGTCTTTGGAGTAGCCAAAAAAGAGAATTATGACCCTAGCATGAAAGACATATGAGTATTGAGCCTTTAGATTATGTGAAAAAAGCTTGCCTAGATCTTATCTCCTATTTATAGGCAGATAACTTCATTCTTAGCTTGGGGTCATAGTCTAATTGCTCCCAGTCTTGAAAGTGTTAGATATAGGGGGAGCTTGAAGAGAACCAAGATGATAAGGATTCGAGTCTTGGACAAGTTTTAACTTTTACATGCCATTTAATTGAAGGCATATGTAATTCTTAGATGGATATGAGTTTCATCCTATGATCCTTTGCATTGCATAAACATCATTCATTGGCTTGCATTCATGGTTTTACAAAAGGCATATGTTTTGTGAAAAAGATTTTAAAGTATTCATGATTGCATTGAAAAAGCCAAAGTGTTCAAAGCTTGTTTTGGAAAAACAATTTCGTACTGCTTTAATCGATTACCAACTAATGCTAATCTATTACATAAGCTTTGTAGAACATTTTAATCGATTACAATAGAATTGTAATCGATTTACACTTCACAAAGTCACAGAAATGTCTTCCGATGATAATCGATTATAGATTTGAGGTAATTGATTACTTGGCATGTTTTGGAAAACATGTCTTCCTGTGATAATCGATTACATGGTGATTTAATCGATTACTTTGCTCATATATCTTTTCCAGAAAGCTTGAGAACATTTTAATCTATTGAATTTGTTTTTAATCGATTACATTAGTGGTTTTAATCGATTACATTGGCGATTTAATCGATTACATTCAATTACAAAAATTTATTATAAATAGTTGTTGGGTCTTTTGAAAATTACAACACAATACTCTACAAAATTTTCATTGTTTTCAAAAGCCTTCTGAAAGTAAGAAAGGATATTCTGAGTTCTTAAACTCTTGTCCCACAAATTCTAAATCTTCATGTTGCATTAAAAGATTTCTTTTTGGGCAAGATATCAAAGAAGTATTTGGAGAAGAAGCTCTGTAACTTGTTTTCATTTCAAACCTGATTGGTAGACCATATTCATTAGATCATCAAGTTGTCTCTCTCCATAATCTTTGCTTGTACATTCATTTTAGAATTTTTGGTTGTTTGTAGCTATTACAAAAGTTTCTTAAAGCTTTTCTAGAGTAGGGTTCTCTAGAGGGAAGAGAAGAGAAGAGTTTCTATTTGTCTTAGTCGTTATGAGTCTAAAAGGGTTTTAGATTTCTGTTCTTAATCTAGGGCTGATTAAGGGCGATTGTTGTAAGCTTGTAAGAACTGAATTTTGTGAATAGTGGAACTCTAATCAAGTTTTGATTAGAAGAAATTGGATGTAGCTTCTCTTGTTAAGAGGTGAACCAGTATAAGTTATTGTATTGATTACTTTCTTTAATCTCTTCTCATCATCTTAATCTGTGATTCATTTGGTGAAATCTTTATCACTCAACAAGTAAAGGTGTTTAACAATTGTATTCTTGAACTATGTAGTTTGATTTATTGAAGCATTCTTGGTTTAATTGTGATAAATATCCTATTACTCTTATTCTTTAAAGTTTTTTTTAAAAGGCCAAGTTTAAACCAATTCACCCCCTCTTGGTTATTGTGTGTGTCCATATTGTTTTCAATTGTTATGAAGAACATGTTACTGAGTGTTATTCAAGATCTCTATTTTTTCTAAAAAAAGAAAATGAATACCACACAAATTACCTTCAAAGAGGGTGCCTCCCTTAATCATCCTTTGATGTTTGAAGGAGAGCATTTCAATTTTTAGAAAAACAGAATTCAGATTTTCATTCAATTAAATGACCCCGATGCATGGAATGCAATAGAAAAAGGTCCTTTGGTTCCTATGAAAACTGTTGGTAACAATATGATTCCCAAAGAGTGGGATGAAATGACAGATGCAAAAAACAGAGTTATTCAATATGATTTTAAAGCTAAGAACATGATTCCTATGAAAAAGGTCATTTACTTCTGCACTTTCTTCTGACGAATTCTTTAGAATTGTAAGGTGTAAAAGTGTAAAGGAGATGTGGGAGATGTTGGAAGTCACTCATGAAGGGACTAAATGAAGTTAGAAGATCAAGGAAGCATGCCTTGATTCATGAGTATGAAATGTTCAAGATGAACACCATAGAAAACATATATCAGCTCCAAACAAGATTCACTCACATTGTGAATCATCTTCTTGGTCTTGGGAAGATATTTGATGCTGAAGAGTTAAACATCAAAATTCTGAAGTGTCTCACAAGACGTTGGCTACCAATGGTGACAACAATAAAGGAATCAAAAGATCTTTCCAAGATGTCCATGGCTGCACTTTTTAGTAAGCTTCTTGAGTATGAATTAGAAATGTCATAACTAACACATGCAGAAGATGCAGATAAGAAACAAAGCATAGCCTTGAAAGCTGTATCATCTAATATGGACAAAGAAGAAGACTCAAGTGAAGATGAAAGTGATGAACGCTTGAATCTAATAGTCAAGAGAATCAACAAGTTCATGAAGAATAAAAAGAATAAGAAGTTCTTAAAGTTCAACAAAAGAAATGACAACAACAACAGCAACACAAACTTCACCTGCTTCAAATGTGGTAAGCAAGGCCACATTAAACCTGAATGTAAACCTTGTCTCTTTACACTTTGTTGCAAATTTTCCTTTCCAATACTCTATGTCCTTTGAAGCCAAGGTAGAATCTGACATTCACATCTAGTTAAGCAGGAATATTCTTTATAGGTAGTGGTGGAGGTAGTGACCTTGAAGGAAGCCCCTCAGTAGCTTGTTGTTGATCTTTCCTTGTTAGACAACGATCAAATTTAACAAAGAGAGTCATCAGTCTAATAGGTTCTTCAGTGGATTACAACACTTTTCTTCTTTCCAAGCCAGCTTGTACAATGCTAGTGTTCCATAGATAGCTTCAAAACATCTGATATTGTCTTCATCCACAACTTCAGAAAAAAAACAACATCAACTTGTTTTTCATTAGCTTTAGCCACTGGCCTTGATCTAATAGATTTAGCACCAGGGTTTGTCTTAATAATGTTGTGTTAGAAAGGGCCATGAAGCCCGAAGGCATGTGAGAAAAACAAAAAAAAAAAATTCAAGCGGAAATACACATACTACATAAGAATCATTCTTTAGGACATAGATGTTACCTTGTTTATATTCGTGCGGAAACATACATACCACACAAGAAAAAAAATTCAAGCGGAAACACACATACCAAAAGATAATCATATATCAGCCGTGTATAAGCCCCATAATTAGCCCTCAAACTTCTTCCTAAAATCTAGGACATGATCATGATAAGATTCTAGTTGAATTCAAATCCAAATCTAGCTCTTATCTTCTCCTTTTGATATGAAACTAACTACTATAGTTAATTCAAATATTTAAATTCAAAATTTAATTTATCAAATTTAAATATTAGATAATTAATTTGACTATTTAAATTAATTAATAATGTCTTGGACTATCCAAGCCCATTAATTCCATTCATGCGCCCCTCTCTCTTTAAGATAGGTATCCAAACTCTTTCTTGGGCCAACAACCATTATTAGGCCCCAAACCTTTAATGCTATAATGTCATGACAATAAAGTGTTAGTATGTGACCCATTAGGCCCAACATAGCTACTGACATAAATGAGTTTGGGCCCAACAAGGCCACTACCCATTTAATGACAACACAGAGCACTAGCAATGCTTTGTTGCCCCAGAACTAGTTAGGTAAATGATAAGATCAACCTATTAAATCTATTTGGTTTCCGTATGTATTTCCTTTCATCTTGGTTACCTTCCCATAAAACCTAGGGTAAGGAAATGTATCAGCCCTTGCGGTCTAGGGTAAGCTTTAATACGAAATAGGGAGTCTCCAATTTTACTGACTCTAAAGGTAAATTATCTCATGATTTCTTTTACTATGCATGGATTCCCGAGTCCCGTAAATGTCATCCTGATTTCTCCAATTTACACATAGCCTAATCTCTCACAGAGATTTGAGGAATTCCTTCAGCTAGTCACCCTAGACTCGTGTTCTTTCAGGACATGCCCAAAGGAATACCTATGTGTCTCCATGTTTCAGGCAGACGAGGTATACAATCAAAGCATGTCTTCTAGAACACAATCTTGGTGAAAACTTCTGGTCTAAGGAAACACACACCCAAATAATAAGAGACTACTTCTAATGATACTATCTGTGAGATTTCCTCATAGAGTCTCTTTGTGGGTCTGTTCAGTGCGAGCTATACCCTTATAGGTCCACCCACGACTTTAGCTAAGACATCTCCATGTCTGTAGCTCATGAGGTCTTTACCTTGTATCTGCATACAAGTAGATAAGCCGTGCTAGTCTTATTCGAGATCACTAATCCCCATTCTCAGTGTCTCTAGACTAGGAACTTAAAATTTAGGAGTAGACATCTGGTATACTTGAATCCTCATGATCGTGATCCCATCATTGATACTCAAGAGATACCTATTCTATTCCAAGGGTTTTATCCAGTTACTCATATAATGATATCGAGACAGAATATGAAACAAGATAAAGAGCGCTTATAATTTATTTATGACAATATTGAAAAGTACATGTATGTCCTAATCTAATGAAAAGATTGTCTCTAGGACGTCCATATACTAACATGTTGTCCTCAGACTCAATGAGAGAAACTTCAATTATAGATTGGACCATAGCTTCTTCAAGAGCTTCCTTTTCCATTGGGTCCAAGTTTTCAAGAATTAGAGCCACTTCAACTTTTGCTTGTCTTGCAGCAACATCTGTAGAAAATAACTCAACAGACAGAGTCTTTTCAAATGCTTTCCTTTGCACTTCCTCAACAGACTGAGTCTTTAGATATTCCACAATAACATCTTCTAGAATTTCTTCAAAAACCTCTCCTACCAAGGCCATCAAAGTTGTATCTTCAACTAGCTTATTTTTGTGTTCTTCCATGAACATAGCTTCTACAGATGCAATGATGCCAACTTCTTCCTGTATGGCATCCTTCCTCTCAAGATTTTTATCTATCTTGGCCTTTCTTCTGGGCTCAGCCAAAGATTTCTTAGTTGCCTTAGCCAAGGAAATAGCTTGCTTCTTGCTCATAGGGGGAGAGGTCGATTTGGGTGATTGTTGTGAAGTTTGTAGTGGAAGGGCCAAAAAGGGTGAAGGTTGAGGAATTTGGGTGTTGAGAATCTCTACTTTAGATTCTTGGGTGCTGGATGGTGAGGTTGGTTAAGGTGGTGAAAAAGGTGCAAGTTGAGGATGAGGGTGTTTGATTTTTATTGTTGGTCTTTTTGGTGGTGTTTGAGATTTAAGTTCAGACTTAGAGTCTGGTTCCTTACTCTTTTGGGTTGTTTGAAGGTCTAAAGTTTGGGGTCAGATGATGATTATTTCTTGGATTTCTTGGATTGGTCTAAGGGTTTTGGGTCAGAGGGTGAAGGTAGGTCTCTTCTTTTGGTAGGCAGTTTGAGTCTGGGTTGGCTAGGTTTATAAGGTTTTGACTTGGCTTAAGCTTTCTGTTAGGGTTTTATTTCATGTTAGATTCAACTTATAGGCCAAGTGTAACCCAATTAAGATGTAGTAAGTGAATTATCATCTAGGTCGTTTCCCAATGGAATAAAGGAGGGGTTCATGTAAGTATTTAACTAAGAACTAGGTTTTTGCATTTTTATTTTGTGATTGTCACAAAAAAATAACATAAAATAAATTGCAATAAAAATTAAATGACAGTAAAATAATTAAGTAAAGATAGAAATACTAGACTTGGATGGTGATGTCGATCTTGATGAATGAATGTCTAGGTTTGGACTTGGAATTCGTTCGATCCACTGTAACTTCACAATTCTCTACTCATCCCTAATTCATTGATGTATTCTGCCCCAGCTCCCGCATGGTCTTAGATTCTAAACTACATGCCCGAAACCCAATCCCTTGGACATACTGACACAAGTAATCAACATTAATGGTCGAGAATTAGCGAGGCTTAACCAAGATTATTCTATCCCTAGAGATAATCCCAATTAAGTACTTGATTCATGTTCGGGTTTCAACAAGGCTCGCCAAAGTGCAAGTCAATTCCTCAATTCATTTGTAAGATGGCCAATCAAATAAAAGCATTATGTACGGAAACAAATAAAAAACTCAAGATGAAGTATTTAATTGATAGAATTAAAGTGAAACAAGGTTCATCTTTTCCTCTCCTAGGTGGAAGGAATTGCTCTCATAAAAATAATATAGTGAAACATAGAGTGCCTAATGGAATATTTAGGCATCTAGTAGCTGGAAGTCTAAAATATAATTCTAAGAACTGCTCAGGAGTTCTACACTGTTACAATGAATGCCTAGCCTCTTATTTATAGAATTGTAGCCAGGTTTAATTAAAGATATAATCACAAGAAATTACTAACAAATAATATCTCTAATTAATTCAAGTAGTTATCTTCTTCTTCACCTGATATAGCCTTCAAAAATATCTTGCTCTTGATTTTCCTATCTTTTATCTTCAATTTTTGCAATTTCTCCTTCTAGAACTTTCTGCTGATTTTAGGCCTCTGGAAAAACTTGTTTTTGCTGACACTATCAAAAATTCATTAAAAATAACTAAAACATAAAATTCTACCTAAGACAAATTACAAACTGAATTTGAAGCTAATTTGATTCAAAACAATACCCAAAGTTAACTAAAATGTCAAATAAGCATGACAAAATGCATATGAAAATCTAGTAAATTTGACGCTTATCAACATTCCAAACTTAGAACTTTGCTTGTTCTCAATCAGGACTAACTAAAACTACAAAAATAGTAAAAACTACATAGAAAAATAAGGACACAAAAATAGAATTAAAGTAAGACTAAAAAACAAAAGACAATTTAAAACTAAAGACTAAGTGTAACGACCTGTCTCGTCGCTACGATATCACAACTATAAACATATAATTTCAATTTTAAATGAAAACTCCATTAATTTGATTGTGAAAATGAGGGTAATTTTTTTGCAATAATATACTCACAAACAACGCACAAATACATACATACATATATATATATATATATATATATATATATATATATATATATATAAATTGAACCATTATATGTCATTCACATGTTAGAACATAATTCAGTTTTTACATGTATCTAAATTTGGAATTTACATGCCCAACCAAAAACTTCAAGGAACCAACTAAGAAAGAGTTGATAACAAAACACAACTCTTTTCCAAAATAAATTCCAACGTTATCACGTCGACTTGGCGACTCCAACAAAAGGGATCTCCCTCTAACATCACCTAATGCTTCTCATCTACTCCCATGAATGAAAGTTCGCGATCATCACAGGTACCAACAACATAGGACAAAATTGCAAGGGTGAGTTCATTATACAAGATTAACAAATACCATATGACAATGATTAGCAAGAAAACAATAATAATAACCACAATCATTTTCAATAATCAATCATACATTCAACCAACTAGTCATCAACTTTTTCCACAATTCAAATAAATTATGCTCTGAATGATGCATGCACCTGACTCAACTCTCAAATGCAATGTGGTACCATTCGTCAGGAAATAGCCTAAGCATGCCCAAATGATACTCTCACTTAGGAAATGATGCAGTAGCTCATTGAGGTCACCTTGTCGTGCACAGGCAACTCCCCCATGGTGATCAGCCTAAGTCACAAGGGAGTTCCAAACCAAGTCATATGTCCTAAGTACCCGCATTGTTATCCTCATGAAAAATCACAAGTACTTACTGCCTCCATTTATACTCCATGCAATTATGAAGTATGTGAAAACAATAGGAATACCCACAATAACCAAGAGGGGGGGTGAATTGGTTAATACTTGGTCTTTTAAAAATTTCTTTTCTAAATCAGAGTAAGGATCTTAATCACTTTAAAACCATGAAAGCTACTATTCAATCAATTTACTCAACTCAAGAATACAATGTCTCAAAACAAAACTTGTTGACTAATGATAAGGATACAAAGAACTAATGAACAAGATAGCTAAAAGAGATTAAGTAACACAAAATCAACACAAGGATTTATACTGGTTCACTCCTCAAGAGAAGCTACATCCAGTTTCTAATCAACACTAGATTAGAATTCCACTATTGTAAATTTCAGTTCTTACAAGCTTTATTACAGTTTGTCTTTATTAACCCTAGATAAAGACAAGAAATCTAAAACCCTATTAGATTTCAAGCAAACAAGAACCAGAGAACATTACTCTGTTCTTCCTAGAGAACACTACTCTAGACAAGCCTCAATAACAAATTTACAGCAGCACCTTATTATAAAAATTGCAAAACAAATTTACACCCAAAGAGAATGGAGAGAAACAACCTGATGATCCAATATGTATGAATGCATGTGAGTTACCAATCAGGTTGAATGAACAAATGAGTTTCAGAACATGCTCTCCTATTCTTCTTTCTAGTTTCTTTCCCAAGAAATCATTCAAACACTCATGAAGATTAAGAAGTGGGACAAGAAGTTAGTAAACTCAGAAAAACACTTTCAATCTTGGTGAAGGCTTGTGTGTAATCAGAAATTCGAATTACTCAGATTAGAAAATAAGACAAGCTTCACTTCTATTTATAACAAAACTTTATAACTAACAATAATCTATTAAATGCGCCTAATAATCGATTAAAACGCATAAGTAATCGATTAAATTGCCATTTTAATTGATTAAAGTGTTCATTGGTTTTCTGGGTTTGAATAATGAATCAAATAATCGATTAATACGACCTGTAATCGATTAAACCAGTAACACAACATTTCAGAAAAGCCTTGTGTAATCGATTACAAGAAATGGTAATCGATTAAAGCAGTGCAACTAGCTTTTCTAAGAACCTTGTGTAATCGATTACAATACACAGTAATCGATTATTGCAGTAAAACAAGCTTTTCAAAGAGTCTTATGTAATCAATTACAATACACGGAAATCGATTAAATCAGTGAAGCATGATTTTCTTTTAACACTAAATAATCGATTACAATAAATGGTTATCGATTAAATTGTTCTTCAAAGCTTTTCCAAATTTGAAAATGAAGCAAATAATTGATTATATTGCTGTGTAATCGATTAAAATAGTGCAATTTGTATTTTTTCCAAAAACATTGCTTCTTTGGTTCTTTTATCAAAGGTTGCTTCAATTCTTTATAAAAACATTTAGGCACATGAATGATTAGATGCATGCAATGCAAGGATCAACAAATTGACTTCTCTAAACACTCTATGGATTTACATTCTTTTAAGGCATTCCAAGGCATGTGAAAAAGATCAAAACAGTTCTTCAAGTCCTAAGCTTCAAGCTTCAAGATGCTCCCCCTATATCCAACAATCTCCCCCTTTTTGGCTTTGAACATGCCAAATATTGATTGATCATTTGTCTAAGTTTGGAGTGTCTTTGATAATCCTGAAAAAACAAATCAGCCTTTTGCCAAGAACAAGTGTTAAGAGTTTAAGCTTGCATTTGCATTTAGCATTAACATTTATTAATATCAGATTAGCTGGCTCCCCCTGAGTTAGTTTTCTCCTTTTAACTAAGTTAATTACATGAATCATAAACCAGTAAAAAACCAGCAGAAAAATAGAGTAGAACAGAGAGCGAAACAGAGTTGCCTTGATGCTAACAATTAATCAATTTTTCTCCCCCTATTTGGCTTATCAAAGTCAAAAAGATAATAGCACATCATATAAGAATAAGGGAAAATACAAATTTCATTGATTGAAAGGTAGAATGCAGTACATTGATAAAAAAAATAACACGAAAACTGAGGAAAAAAACAAACATGAAATATAAGAAGCCTAATCTTCATTGCCAGAGTAATCAAGGATAATCCTAGCTTCTATGGTTTCTATCCTAGATTTTATCTCCTCTAGAGAGGTATTAGTCTCAGCCCGATGCTCATGATGCAGTGATAGCAAGGCATCCATCTTCTGAATCATTAAGGATTCAAATAGGCTATAAGATGGTTCAGCAGGGCTAGCATCTTCAGATTTTTCATCATTATCATCATCTTGTTCGGGGGCAGGAAGTTGTTGTCCAACCATTTGCCATCCATATGGGGTCTTGGTCATCCCCAGCTTGGTAAGATGCTTCTCTTTGATGAGACTGTTGCTGGAGTTAGTATAATAACCAAGGTTAAATAAATAAAAGAAAAAGAAAGAAAAGTTTAAATTTTCAATATTCTGTCGCAAAAAGTGTTAGCGACGGTTGGAATCTGGCGCCGTTAGCGTGAGATTGGTGCTAATAGCGTGAGATGGCGGCAAAAGGCCATTTCTCACTGGAAGTTGGTGCCAGTAGCGCTAGAGTGGCGCTGTTAGCGCCAAAAGTGCTCCAGGAAGCCATATTTTCACTGGAAAGTGGCACCGATAGCGTGAAATTGGCGCCACAAGCGCGGGAGCTCTGACAGAGCCACTATAAAAGCTCATTCACGCAATTTTTGGGGACCAAAACCTTCTTTCTTCTTCCTCTGGACCCTTTTCCGCCATTAGAGCTTAGGGAAGCTCCATATCTTCGCCAAACTTCAACAAAACACTTCCCTTTCAACATGAAACTTGTAGGGAATCACCCTATGAGCTAGAGTCCTTCATCACTTTTCCCTAAAAACCATTAAACGGAGAGATCGTTTTCTCTAGAGAAGTTCTCAAAACTTGAGTTTGGCGAGGAAAGGAGGCGATTCACGGACACCCACACTTGGAGAAGTGATCCTCTAGCATTCCTTGACTGTTTAGAGGTAAGAAACTCAAGTTT
>QARZ01040878.1:46521-75972 GCA_013407115.1 Glycine latifolia
ATGTACATATCAATGTCCATAGTCCACACCACACATGCTGTGGTGGTGTGGACTATGGACATTGATATGTACATGTACAGAACCCTGTTATATATGATATGTGACTTTACCCTGAGTATAATTGTCTTATATCTGTTATCTGCCTGTATTATTAAGATGTCTGGTTTTGATATATGAATGGAGAAACTGGATCAGCATGGGATTGTATTGTGTTTTGTATAATTATAATTTCACAGGTTAATATTCCATACATAATGAATCAAGAAAAAAAAAAAAAAAAACGATTCTGCACTTCCGCTGAATACTATTTTATGATAATTGCGTGCTGAACTGATATTATTAATGTTAACGCACCGGAGGCCTACGGGGTGTTACAGATAGTTAATTAATCTCTTGGATTTCAGCATAATTTCCTAGAGAACAAGAATCCAGTTCATTTTGATGACATTTTTCAAGGCATGTACAAGTTGTAAATCATCATCAGTGGCTTGGGCATGGTTTGTGGCTCTAAGGGTAAGGATGTATGTGATGATGTAGTGGAGAAGCCTATCCTCATGAGTCATGGGTCCAGTACTCAGCCTAAGCTTCAACCTCATTTGAGGATCAAGAAGCATCCCCCTATATGTGTCTACCCTATTATACCCACCAATTTCTTCCTCAAATCTTCTCTCACCATCAAAAGACAGACCAGCAACTTCTTCCCAAATTTCAGGGGTGATCTCGATGGCACCCCATTCACTTGGGACAAGATTGTCCCTTCCATTGAGAACTTGGAACAAGTATAAAATACCTTGACTAATTCAGGGTAAAATGTACCCTTCATCTCCACAAAGCGTTTCAGACCTTGGGCTTCAAGGAAGGTAGGGAATTGAAAACCTTCATTTCTAAACCAGTCTAGGGAAAGGTATTTAGGAGAACCTATAAGCTTAGTTGCATTGAATTATAGGTAGGTCGTTGTCTTGCTCATTAGAGAACCAATGATTTAACCTATTTGCAGCTGGGTTAGATGATTCAGCTTTTCTCTTAGAGGACCTAGGTTTCTTTGGTGCAGACATGGTTATAGATAGAAACAAACTGCTAAGACAAGGTTTCTAAACCCAAAGAAAGAAAGACTCATAAGTGCTTAAGAAGGAAGATGAGAAAGGTGTGATTTTTCACATGAACATAGGCTGTATTTATAGAAGAATTTAGGCTCCAAGGTTCAAATTTGAAATTTAGAAACAGTTACAATGAATTAACCACTCAATTGAAGGCTCAGAAAATTCAAATTTTGAATTAGGTGGCAGTTGGAGAGTTACAAATTCCAAGAAAATCTTGCAGATTCTGCAGTAACTCCAGGATTAATCGATTATTTGCATATGTAATCGATTAATTCTTAAGAAAAATCAATTTTAAGACATACAGTAATCGATTAATCCGTAAGGTAATCGATTATTTTAGGACAATATAGTTGAGGAAGATGAAGTGTAATCGATTAACTCTCATATGTAATTGATTATCACAGTAAGAATACAAAGTTTCAGAGATTTTTAAACCATGTAATCAATTAATCCATAAGGTAATCAATTATTTCAGTGGAAATGAGAATTTGCAAACCATTTTGAAGCTTGTGTAATCGATTAATTCGTTGGTTTAATCGATTATTCCAGTGGAATGTGATTTTCAGAAAAAAGTTTCTATGAAGAATAATCAATTATTTTGTTTGTGTAATCGATTACATAAGCTCAAATTCCATTCTCAATTACTTTTAAAGTGAATTTAATCAATTATCCTGTATCTTAATCGATTATTCCAATTAATTTTGCAGAATGAACAATTATTATGCAACACAAATTTTGAATTTTCAAATGTAAATGATGATCTAGCAATTTTTCAATTATTTCTCATAGATTGAGACAAATCCAGCATGCTTTAGCAAATATTAGATTCATCAAGAATGCCTAGCATGTTTCATAGAGTGTAATATCTATCTCTATCCAAAGGTTTGTAGATATGTCAGCTAATTGAAAATTGGTTTCAACAAATTCAATTTTGATGTTACCCTTTTGGATATGGTCTCTGATGAAGTGATGTCTGATTTCAATATGCTTTGTCCTAGAGTGCATGATAGGATTTTTGGATATGTTAATGGCACTTGTATTATCACACAGCAATGGTATTTCCTTCAACTCAACACCAAAGTCCTGAAGTTGTTGTTTCAACCAAAGGCTTTGTGCACAACAGCTTCCAGCTGATATATATTCTGCTTCAGCAGTGGATAATGCAACACATGATTGCTTCTTGCAGTGCCAAGAGATCAATGAGCTTCCTAGCAAGTGACATGTTCCACTTGTTCTTTTTCTATCCAACTTACACCCTGCAAAATCAGAATCAGAATATCCAATTAAGCTGATAGGTGTACCTTTTGGATACCAAAGTCCAACTTTTGGTGTGGACTTGAGATACTTAAGGATCCTCTTGACTGCTGTTAGATGAGATTCCTTGGGATTGGCTTGATATCTAGCACACAAGCAAACACTTAACATTATATCAAGCCTACTAGCAGTGAGGTATAGCAAGGATCCAATCATTTCCCTGTATTTGGATTCATCCACACTTCTGCGTTTGTCATTTGTGTCAAGATAAGTAGAAGTTGCCATAAGTGTTGCAGCATCCTTGCAATTTTCCATTTCAAAATTTTTAATCATCTCTTGACAGTACTTTGATTGACTAAGGAAGGTTCCACTCTTTAATTGCTTGACTTGTAGTCCTAGAAAGAATGTGAGTTCCCCCATCATTGACATTTCAAATTCACCCTGCATTGTAACTGAAAATTCTCTGCACATTGATGGATAACTTGAACCAAAAATAATGTCATCTACATAAATTTGAACCAATAATATATCATTTACTTTTCTCTTTATGAAAAAGGTTTTATCAACTTGACCTCTTATGAAAGATTTTTCAACCAGAAATTTACTTAATCTTTCATACCAAGATCTAGGTGCTTGTTTCAAACCATACAATGCTTTTCTTAACTTGTAAACATGATTGGGATGTTTATAATCAACAAATCCAAGAGGTTGTTCTACATAAATTTCTTCTTCTATGTAACCATTTAAGAAAGCACTTTTGACATCCATTTGAAACAATTTGAAATTCATCAAACAAGCATATGCAAGCAATGACCTAATAGCTTCTAATCTGGCTACTGGAGCATAAGTTTCATCATAGTCTATGCCTTCCTCTTGGTTGTATCCCTTAGCAACCAATCTAGCTTTGTTCCTTACTATGATTCCACTTTCATCCAGCTTATTTCTAAAAACCCATTTAGTGCCAATAGGTTTATGAGTTGATGTTCTAGGGACTAACTCCTAAACTTCATTTCTTTTGAATTGATTTAACTCATCATGCATAGCCATTAACCAATGTTCATCCAACAATGCTTGATTAATACTATTTGGTTCAATTTGTGAAACAAAAGCCATGTTACAGCAGAGATTTCTTAATGAAGATCTAGTAGAAAATCCCTTTGAAACTTCACCAATTATGTTATCAAGGGAGAGATCTCTTGTTGTTCTCCAATCTTTAGGCTCATGTCCAGATGTTGATTGTTCTGTTTCAGCACTTGGTTCTTCCTTTTCTTTATTCAATGAGTCAATTAGTTGAATAATTTCTTCCACAGGACCAGCATCAATATCACACTTCTTTTCCTCTTTAGAGGGATTAGATTCATCACAAATAACATGCACTGATTCTTCTATGCATAATGTTCTTTTATTGAAAACTCTATAAGCTTTGCTTTGTAATGAGTATCCAAGAAAAATGGCTTCATCAACTTTAGCATCAAATTTTCCAAGTGATTCTTTCCCATTATTTAACACAAAACACTTGCAGCCAAAAGTTCTCATATGAGATATGTTTGGTTTTCTACCTTTGTATAGTTCATAAGGAGTTTTCTTCAAAATAGGCCTTATTAACAATCTATTCAAAGTGTAGCAAACTGTACTTACAGCATCAGCCCAAAATTTTTAGGCAAATTAGTCTCATTAAGAAGAGTTCTTGCACCTTCTTCAAGGGATCTATTTTTCCTTTCCACAACACCATTTTGTTGAGGTGTTCTTGCAGCTGAAAAATTGTGGTTGATTCCATTTTCTTCACAAAATTTTTCAAAATGTTTATTTTGGAATTCTCCACCATGATCACTTCCTATTGAGATAATTTTGCTTCCTTTTTCATTTTGAGTAAGTTTGGCCAGTTTTCTAAAAGCATTGAGAGCATCACTCTTGGATTTCAAAAACAAAGTCCATGTGAATCTAGAGTAATCATCAACAATGACAAGCCCATAGTAATTACCTCCTAAACTCATAGTTCTAGAAGGGCCAAACAAATCTATGTGAAGTAATTCAAGGGGTCTTGAGGTAGAAACAACATTTTTACTTTGAAAATAATTTTTAGTTTGTTTCCCCTTTTGACAAGCATCACATAATTTGTTCTTTTCAAACTTGAGTTTGGGTAATCCAATAACTAGATCCTTTTTAATTAGCTTGTTCATATGATGCATGTTAATGTGACTTGTTCTCCTATGCCAAAACCATGATTCATCAATTTTACTAATTAAGCAAGAAGTGTTGTGAATATATGCATGATCTATGGAGAGTAAGTAGATGTTACATTTTCTTTTACCTATGTGTATCACCTCACTAGTTTGTCCATCACATATCATGCAGCAATTGTCATTAAATGACACTTTGAATCCTTTATCACTAAGCTGACTTATGCTTAAGAGATTGTGAATTAATCCTTCCACATAGAGAACATTTCTGATTTTGTTCTTAAAGCTATCTCATATACTTCCTTCACCAATTATTTTTCCTTTGTTATTATCTCCATAGGTGACGAATCCTCCATCTTTAAGAGTCAAATTTGTAAGCATGGATATGTCACCGGTCATATGTCTAGAGCATCCACTATCAAGATACCATAATGAAGATCTTGCTCTTAGACATACCTTCAAAATTCAAATTAATTTACAAAGCTAGGTACCCAATTGAAATTGGGTCCATAAGGGTTAGCTGCTTTCTTTTTCTTGGCACCCAAATGCATTTTCCATTAGGCACATAGAATATCCTAGCATAGCATTTATAAGATGTGTGACCTTTCTTCATACAATAGTTACAAATAATAGTTCTAGATGCATTTTCAAAATAAGTCATGTGTTTACATCTTGGTTTTGAAATTGCTTTTGTATATTTCTGTTTTGGAGGTACAAACTTGGTTCTTCCATTAGATTTTGATCCATGTTTGTAACCCAATCCAGAAGTATCTCCAGCATAATTTTGCACACTTTGCATTTCAGCTAAATTGCATTTTCCTTTGTAAAGCCTTCTCAAAAGATCAACCAAGTAATTATTTTCAGAAAGTGCTACCATAAGTTTTTCACCATGACTTCTTTTAAACTCATCAAACTCTTTTTGCAAATCATTGTATTTGTCAACATTAGATGAAGAAGAAGCATATACACATCCATTCAATTTGTAACTTGAAACAAGTTTTTCATTGTCTTCTTTCAATTTACAAATTTCAGCTTGTAATTCAGAAAGTTTTGTGACATGCCATCTAAGATCTCCTTTTAGCTTATTGTTTGATTTTGCTAGCCTTTGGGCCTCTTCATGCATTTCTTGAAAAGCATCCATAGCTTGATCCAATTCAGAGCTTACCTCAATTTCAACAGTGGATAAGTCATCATCTTCATCAATTGTGGAGGTGAGACACATATTTGCTTCTTCATCTTCACTTGATGTTTTAGAGGTAGTGGATTCATTATTTCCCAAGCAATATAGGCTTTCTTGGGCTTTCCTTCTTTCTTCACCTTGTTTTCACTTTGTTGCTTCTTCAAGAAGATTGAGCATTCAGATTTAATATGGCTAGGTTTGCCACATTCAAAGCAAGTGAAGTTGTTGTCACTTCTTTTGTTGATGTTATGTTGTTCCTTGTGAACTTCCTATTCTTGTTTTTTCTTAAAAATTTGCTGAATTTTTTAACAATCAAGTTCAAGTTGTCTTCATCATCCTCTTCACTTGAGTCTTCCACTTTTTCAACTTTTGAGGATGCAGCTTTCAAGGCTATGCTTTTATGTTTCTTTTCTGCATCTTCAAAATTTGTTAGTTGTGACATTTCAAGCTCATACTCAAGAAGCTTACCAAATAGTGCAGCCATAGACATTTTGGAAAGGTCTTTTGATTCTTTGATTGTTGTCACCTTTGGTTGCCATGGTCTTGTAAGGCACTTTAGGATTTTGATATTCAATTCTTCAACATCAAATGTCTTTTCAAGACGAAGAAGATGATTTACTATGTGAGTGAATCTTGTTTGAAGCTGACATATGTTTTCTGTGGGATTCATTTTGAACATCTCATACTCATGTATTAAGGCATGCTTCCTTGATCTTCTAACTTCATCTGTGCCTTCATGAGTAATCTCTAGCATCTCCCACATCTCCTTTGCACTATTGCATCTAACTGTTCTAAAGAATTCATCAGAAGAAAGTGCAAAAGTAATCATATTCTTAGCTTTAAAATCATATTGAACATTTCTCTTTTTAGCATTTGTCATTTCATCCCATTCTTTGGGAATCATGTCATTACCAACAGTTTTAATAGGAATCAGAGGACCTTTTTCTATTGCATTCCAAGCACCTGGGTCATTTGATTGAATAAAGATTTTCATTCTATTTTTCCAAAAACTGAACTGCTCTCCTTCAAACATCGGAGGACGATTGAGGGAGGCACCCTCCTTGAAGGTAATTTGTGTGGTATTCATTTTCTTTTTAAAGAAAGATAGTGATCTTGAATAACACTCAAGAACCTGCTCTTGATACCAATTGAAAACAATTGGAATACCCACAATAACCAATAAGGGGGGTGAATTGGTTAATACTTGGTCTTTTAAAAATTTCTTTTCAAAATCAGAGTAAGGATCTTAATCACTTTAAAACCATGAAAGCTATTATTCAATCAATTTACTCAGCTCCAGAATACAATGTCTCAAAATAGAACTTGTTGAGTAATGATAAGGATACAAAGAACTAACGAACAAGATAGCTAAAAGAGATTAAGGAACAGAAAATCAACACAAGGATTTATACTGGTTCACTCCTCAAGAGAAACGACATCCAGTTTCTAATCAATACTAGATTAGAATTCCACTATTGTAAATTTCAGTTCTTACAAGATTTATTACAGTCTCTCTTTATCAACCCTAGATAAAGACAAGAAATCTAAAACCCTATTAGATTTCAAGCAAACAAGAACCAAAGAACACTACTCTGTTCTTCCTAGAGAAGACTACTCTAGACAAGCCTCAAGAACAAATTTACACCAACACCTTATTACAAAAATTGTAAAACAAATTTACACCCAAAGAGAATGGAGAGAAACAACCTGATGATCCAATATGTATGAATGCATGTGAGTTACCAATCAGGTTGAATGAACAATTGAGTTTCAGAACATGCTCTCCTATTCTTCTTTCTAGTTTCTTGTCCAAGAAATCATTCAAACACTCATGAAGATTAAGAAGTGGGACAAGAAGTTAGTAAACTCAGAAAAACACTTTCAATCTTGGTGAAGACTTGTGTGTAATTAGAAATTCGAATTACTCAGATTAGAAAATAAGACAAGTTTCACTTCTATTTATAACAAAACTTTATAACTAACAATAATCGATTAAACGCGCCTAATAATCGATTAAAACGCATAAGTAATTGATTAAATTGCCATTTTAATTGATTAAAGTGTTCATGGGTTTTCTGGGTTTGAACAACGAATCAAATAATCGATTAATACGACCTGTAATCGATTAAACCAGTAACACAGCATTTTAGAAAAGCCTTGTGTAATCAATTACAAGAAATAGTAATCGATTAAAGCAGTGCAACTAGCTTTTCTAGGAACCTTGTGTAATGGATTACAATACACGGTAATCGATTATTGCAGTAGAACAAGCTTTTCAAAGAGTCTTATGTAATTGATTACAATACATGGTAATCGATTAAAGCAGTGAAGCATGATTTTCTTTTAACACTAAATAATCGATTACAATACATGGTAATTGATTAAATTGTTCTTCAAAGCTTTTCCAAATTTGAAAACGAAGCAAATAATCGATTATATTGTTGTGTAATCAATTAAAACAGTGCAATTTGTATTTTTCCAAAAGCATTGCTTCTTTGGTTCTTTTATCAAAGGTTGCTTCAATTCTTTATAAAAACATTTAGGCACATGAATGATTAGATGCATGCAATGCAAGGATCAACAAATTGACTTCTCTAAACACTCTATGGATTTACATTCTTCCAAGGCATTCCAAGGCATGTGAAAAAGCTCAAAACAATTCTTCAAGCTTCAAGATGCTCCCCCTATATCCAACAGTATGAAACATGGGCCCATCAATAGTTTCATAAAAAAGCTTTTCTAAAACACAAGGTTTTCATGAATGCATCAAAAGCCAAGTGTTCATTGTTTCAAGTTTGGGAAAAATATTTTCTCACCGGTTTAATCGATTACCAACAAGTGGTGATCTATTACTTGAGAACTAAGAACATTTTTAATCGATTATGATATTGTTGTAATCTATTACACATTACAAAATCACGGATTGGACTTCTTGTAATAATCGGTTACATTGTTCATAAGTATTTTCCAGAAAGCTCAAGAATATGTTAATCAATTATATAAGTGATTTAATCGATTACATTGTTCATAATTCTTTTCCAGAAAGTTCAAGAACACTTTAATTGATTACATAAGTGAATTAATCGATTGCTGACAATTATAGCAGTTTTGTCTATAAATAGGAACAACTTGTTTTAACTAAACACAATGAAAATAACAAAGAATTTCATAACCTTTCTGAAGAGAGAAAAGATACTACAAACTACTAAGTGTTTGACCCACAAATCCTTCATCTTCATGAAACATTGAAAGGATTTCTTTTTGGACAACTTTTTGAAGAAGAACTTGGAGAGAATGTTCTAAAAAAAATTTCATTCAACCTTGATTCAAGTTTGGTAATCATTTGCATTCATCTGTAGTGGATCATCAGGTTGTTTCTCTGCATACTACTTTGATTGTAATTCTTTTAGAATTTCACTTTTTTGTAACTAGTGCAATAGTTTTCTTAAAGTTTGTCTAGAATAGGTTTTCTAGAGGGAAGAGTAAAGAAGGGTTTTCTCTATGTCTTGATCATAGAGAGTCTAAGGGAGTTAGATTTTTTGTTCTTAATCTAGGTCTGATTGAGAGTGATTGCATAAGTTTGTAAGAAACAAGATTGCTAATTGTTGAACTCTAACTAGTTGGTTAGGAGAACTGGATGTAGCTTCTCTAGGTTGAGAAGTGAACAAGCATAAATCTTGGTGTTGATTACTTATTCTTTATCTTTTCTTGTGGTTGTTAATTGTCATCTATTGGTATAACTTTTCATAATCAATAGAAACATTTTTGTTGTTGCATTCTTTAAAGATTGTTGTTTGATTGATTGAAAGTGTTCAACAATTTTTTTGTGATACGATCCCCTTCTACTCTAATTGTTAAAGAAATTTTAATTGGCCAAGAACAACCAATTCACCCCCCTTTTGGTTTCACCCCCCTTTTGGTTCTTATGTGTTGTTCATACTATTTTCAATTGGTATTAGAGCAGGTTCTTCTGTGTTACCTAAGATCACTACTTTCTTTTTAAATAAAATGAATACCACAAAAATTACCTTTAAGGAGAGTGCCTCCTTCAATCGTCCTCCAATGTTTGAGAGAGAACACTTCAGTTTTCAGAAAAATAGAATGCATATTTTCATTCAATCAAATGACCCGGTGCATGGAATGCAATTGAAAAAGGTCCTTTGATACCTACCAAAATTGTTGATAATGAAAAGGTTCCCAAAGAATTGGATGAAATGAATGATATGGAAAATAGGGTAGTACAATATGATTTTAAAGCAAAAAATATGATAACCTCTGCTTTGTCTTCTGATGAGTTTTTCAAAACTGTTAGGTGCAAGAGTGCTAAAGAGATGTGAGAAATGCTGAAGATAACTCATGAAGGAACTAAAGAAGTTAGAAGATCAAGAAAACATGTATTGATCTATGGGTACGAAATGTTCAAGATGAACACAGCTGAAAACACCTCTCAGCTCCAATCTAGATTCACACACATCATTAATCATCTACTTGGTCTTGGCAAAACAATTGATGTAGAGGAACTCAACATCAAAATTCTGAAATGCTTAACAAGACCTTGGCAACCAAAAGTGAAAGCAATCAAAGAATCCAAAGATCTATCAAAGATGTCTATGATTGCACTTTTTGGCAAGTTGCTTGAATATGAATTAGAAATGTCTCAACTAACAAATGTAGAAGATGCAGATAAGAAACATAAAAGCATTGCCTTGAAAGGTGCATCTTCAAAAGCTGACAAAGATGATTCAAGTGGAGATGAAGGTGACAAAAATCTGAATCTAATTGTCAAAAGATTTGGCAAGTTCATGCAGAAAAACAAAAACAGAAAGTTCACAAAGTTCAACAAAAAGAATGACAACATTAATAACACCAACTTCAACTGCTTTGAGAGTGGAAAACAAAGCCACATTAAATCTGAATGTCCAATATTCTTAAAAAAAGCTTACATCGCTTGGGAAGATAATGCTTCAACAACTTCTGAATCTTCAAGTGAGAATGAAGAAGCCAATGTTTGTCTAACATCAACAATTGATGAAGAGGGCTCAAGTGTTGAATCAAAAGTAAATCCTGAAATTGATCAACTAGTGGATGCTTTTAATGAAATTGACCAAATGACTGATTTTGAAAAAGGATCAAAATCTGTAACATGTCATTACTACATGAAGAAAGGTCACACATCACACAAGTGTTATGCTAGAAGGTTCTATGTGCCGAATGGAGAATGAATATGGGTTCCTAAGAAAAAGAGAAAAATAGATAATGTAACACCCCGTGTGCACCCGGTGTATTATCATTATGATTATATCAGATTAGCGCTTAAACTCTTTAATAAAAAAACTTGCAGAAGCATAACCGAAAACCATATTTCTTGATTTCATTATGTATGGAACATATAACATCTCATCACAAACAACACAAGCCCCTGCTTATCCAAAATGACAAAACCATAGGCAGATAAACACAATATCTCAACAGATATAACCAGGAGGAAACATCAATAACATATCATAGCTGGTTATGTACATATATACATCAGTATCAAAACCACGCCCGTGGTTATACAAAAGAATGAGCCAACACTGGCCTTGAGGGTATACAAAACTATAAAGAGCATATACAAATATATCATGTGTGCACACACACACCTTCCCTCTGCAGGGGTACAAAACAATCATCAAACCAAAAAGAGCTACCCAGCTCCTCTTCAGCTATCCACAGCAAGGCAAACAGTGTCTCTACTGGGGCCTCCCGCCCTGAGACCGCTCCTCTCTGCTAGAAGCGTCACCTGTAACAACATAAACCCCACACGGGGTGAGATATACATCTCAGTAAGCTCAGGGTCCTTGGAGGCATCTCCTCCACCCTGGCTCACTTCCCATGACACAAACATAGGGCATCACAATCACACCGGCCTCCCGGCCCTCATAATAATACAAGCAAGTCATCTAGCTCTAATGTAAGGTGGATCCAATCAACACCAAACCTCAGTGTGAAACCGGAATTCACACCCGTGCCATCCCATCGGAAGCTACCCCTTACGCACGGACGCACGTATATGGTACCTCCGAGAATAGGCAATCAACCGCAATGGGACACACCTATCTCTTGGTCTTAGGGGATCATCATCACCCCGGGATCATCATCACCCAAGAGCAAACCAACTAGGAGGAAACCATCTCCTAGGGAGGTCCATATCTATCTAACTGGCCAGAAGATCTATCAACAGGTATCATACACGTACAAGCATAGATACAAGCATACATATCATTATGAGTAATGCAACAACCATCAATGCATGCATCATGAATGCAACCATCACTCCCTCGGAGTATGGTGGAACACAGCAAGTGGGAAACATCCCCAAGGGACCAAGAACTTACCTGGCAAAGCCGAGCTCTGCAGTTCTTTCCCTGCTCTGTGGTCTACGCCACTGACACCCTCGGTGTCACGCCCTATACAAGGCACATAAGCACATATCACAGCCAATTCAACTACACAAGGCATAAACACACTAAAAAAAAAGCATAACTGCTGCATAAAATTCTGCAGATTTTACACCCACTTGGAAAAATCACAAATCCTTGTGGGAAGCTCCTAAAATCACGAGAATTTAGAGACATCAAGATTTATCTCTTATCTTTTAAACAAAACTGGTTTCATCAAAAACCATGAACCACAGCCTCTGCAGTGAACCAAAAACCAGAACTGTCACGCCCTAAAATAGTGCTGACAGCAACATACCAACTCAAACAGCCATCTTTCAATGACAACCCCCACCAGGTTACTCGTCCAAATGAGCTGATATTTTATAGACATGAATTTCACGTACCCATCTTTCTATAGCCACTGGAATCACTCGATTTGGATCATCCTAGACAGAGTTATGATTTCTGCAAAATTGACCACTGCAGCAGAAAAATCTGCTAAAAACAGAGTATAACAGCCTGTTGTACTCTGCACCATAATTTCTAGGAGTCTCCAAAAATACCACGAAAATTCCAGAATAAACCTAACTCTCTTAGCTTTCAAATGGCACTGGTTTTAGATCATTTGGACACCGATAGCTCCTGCTATGGACAAAACACCAGAACTGCCCAAATAGGTGTTCTTGGCTGTCATGAACATACATGCTTGATTTATGCATGGCACGCCATTTCAACTTAAAATCAACTTCTACACACTCCAAATCATACTTTAAAACTGTTTCACCCTCTTAAAACTCAACATTCATCAATTTTACTCCAACCCTAACCCTAACCTCAAGAATTAAGGAGAAATAGGAGGAGATTTCAAACCTTAGAGTTGAATATACCAAATTAGAGGGTAGACCAGCACTCTAGGGCTTCCAATCACGGTTTAGCGGCGCCGAACGAAAATGGGCAGATTCAAAACCCACTCTTTTCATCAAATCACCAACACCAAGGCTCAAAACAACAAAGAAAACAAAGAAAAGGCTTTCTTCCTTGCTTGCTTTGTGATTCCAGCCACTAAACAAGTGGAAATGGCTTGGGAACAGCTTGAGAAAGAAGAAGAAACCAGAAAAGAAGCAAAAGAGAAGAAGAAATAAGTAGAAAACGTAGAGTGCTGGTTTTAACATGAACTAGGGGTGCGTTCAGCAACTTTACCCTTGATAAAGACCAAAATACCCTTTCGTAAATCCGCGTAATTTCGCAAATATCACCCAAAATTACCTTAATTAAATTTAGTGATATTACAGATAACCCCTATGGACCCAACCTTAATTGGGTACCTTTCTTTTGGACATTGCATTGCATAAAAATCATTTATGTGTTTGCATTCATGTTTTCACAAAAGCATAAGTTTCATCAAAAAAAGCTTTTCTGAAACAAAAGGTTTTCATGAATGCATCAAAAGCCGAGTGTTCATTGTTTCAATTTTTGAAAAATATTTTCTCATTAGTTTAATCTATTACAATATTGTTGTAATCGATTACACAGTACAAAATCACAGATTGGACTTCCTGTGATAATCGATTACAACATGATGGTAATCGATTACTTGACAATTATTTCGAATAAGACTTCCTGTGATAATCGATTACATTGAGATTTAATCGATTACATTGTTCATAAGTCTTTTCCAGAAATCTCAAGAACACTTTAATCGATTATATAAGTGATTTAATCGATTACATTGTTCATAAGTCTTTTCCAAAGAGTTTAAGAACACTTTAATCGATTACATAAGTGAATTAATCGATTATTAACAGTTATAACAATTTTGTCTATAAATAGAAACAACTTGTTTTAACTAAACACAACGAAAATAACAAAGAATTTCATAACCTTTCTGAAGAGAGAAAAGATACTATGAACTACTAAGTGTTTGACCCATAAATCCTTCAACTTCATGAAACTTTGAAAGGATTTCTTTTTGGACAACTTTCTAAAGAAGAACTTGGAGAGAATGTTCTGAAAATGTTTTCATTCAACCTTGATTCAAGTTAGGTAATCATTTGCATTCATCTGTAGTGGATCATTAGGTTGTTTCTTTGCATACTACTTTTTTTGTAATTCTTTTAGAATTTTAGTTTTGTGTAACTAGTGCAATAGGTTCCTTAAGGCTTGACTAGAATAGGTTTTTCTAAGGGGAAGAGTAGAGAAGGGTTTTCTCTCTGTCTTGATCATAGAAAGTCTAAGGGAGTTAGATTTCTTGTTCTTAATCTAGGTCTGATTGAGAGTGATTGTATAAGCTTGTAAGAAACAAGATTGCTAATAGTTGAACTCTAACTAGTTGGTTAGGAGAACTGGATGTAGCTTCTCTAGGTTGAGAAGTGAACCAATATAAATCTTAGTGTTAATTACTTCTTATTTATCTTTTCTTATGGTTATTAATTGTCATTCGTTGGTATAACTTTTCATAATCAACAGAAACATTTTTGCTATTATTGCATTCTTTAAAGATTGTTGTTTGATGATTGAAAGTGTTCAATGGTTGTTTTGTGATATGATCCTCTTCTACTCTAATTGTTAAAGAAGTTTTAATTGGTCAAGAACAACCAATTCACCCCTCCTCTTGGTTCTTGTGTGTTGTTCATACTATTTTCAATACATTCACAAATCATAATACCACAAGACTGATATTTTTGGAAAATTCTAAATTAAAAAGGATAACTATAATATATAAAACAAACTCTTATGCCCATTTAAAATTTAATAAAGATTTAAATAGGAGAACAGTTTACAAAATTTTGGGTAGAGTCTCCTCTATAATTAAGAATTTTCCAAAAATAAATCTATTCATACAACAACAACATCATTCACAATGTCATTCATCAATAACAAATATATCGCATCCGATTAGTTTAAAACATGATTTTTCTTGACAATTAGCACTCAACAGGAACAGACATATATCAATAATAAATATATCGCATCCTATTAGTTTAAAACATAGCTTTTCTTGAAAATCAGCACACAATAGGGACAGACATACATCCCCATAATTGGGTTCCCTAGCCCCAACTATCATATAAAAAGCTATACACAAACAATAAACTCCCCTCACCTATCTATATCCCTCTGTTAGCTCATTGTACCATCATTTTGAAATCTCTCAAGTTAACATGCTTTTGTCCAAATGCAAAGCTCTACATACCAAATCAAAGGCAATTCAGTATAGATTTCAAAGACAAGGTTAACATTAACATTCGGTGTTGAATACCCATTCAAATTTAAAAGAGGCTAAAATGGTGTTTTGGTAGTCCACATCAAAAAGACATCATTTTGAAATTTTTATCACACCAATGCGACCGGGGTTCAACGAACGACACAAAAATGATATCAATATTATAAAAAGGAAACTTTTACATCTCATTTTCAAAGGTTTTTTAAAGGAAGTGTAAAAACACCCAATAACGGTATCCAAAACACAAGAGATACTAAGAGAGGCTTAAACTAACTAGGAGAAGACAAGGAAATCATGGTTACCTCAAAGAAACCACGAAAGGAAGATTGGAGGCTCTGTTCTCTACCAAATTCTCAAGTTGAGTTTTGAAATTTTCGCTCTAATTAAAGTGTTCTTCTCTGTTCGGTGGTCCGACAACAAGCAACGGTGGCTCGTCGCGCTCACCAGTGGTGGAGGAGGTGGATTGAAGGCGTGGGTGAGGTTTTAGAGAGAGAGGGGTGAAAATGCATTTTTTGTTGCTGATGGACGTATTATAAGCTGCAAATCTCGCTTAGTGAGCTCTGCTTGCTCAGTGCAATTTCTTATTAGTCTGGAATTGCGCTAAGCGTGCTGATCGCTAAGCGTTCTACTCAAACCGTGCATAGGTGTGTTGTGAACTTATAATCAAAATCTGAAGGCAATCCAACGTTTAATGAGGCCAATATCATAATTTTACCAAAAACAGGTTTGAGTAAAACTTGAAATCACACATTTCAAACATAGATCAAATAAACTTCACATAACCTAACATCCACTGAAAGAAAAGGGCCTTGAAGCCCGAAGGCATGTGAGAAAAACAAAATTTTTAAGCGGAAACACACATACCACACAAGAATCATTCTTTAGTACATAGATGTTACCTTGTTTATATTCAAAATTTGATGATCAAGGATAGGTTTGAAGATACAAGCCCTCTAATGTTGATCCACACCACTTCTTGTCAAGACTCAAGAACACTTCTTGAAGGCCACCAACAAACACCAAAGGAGGTAGGCTAGGCACTCCAATGGAGAGGAAGAAGGTTATGTTTTAAAGTGCTTTTACTTATCTAAGAGGCTCACCAATAGATGATATTGGTGGCTGAATTTTCAGCCAACACTCACACAAAAAGGCATGTGAAAATAGAGGAAAGTAGATTAGGGTTTTTCCTCTCAAATTATTAGAGAACTATGATCACAATAGCACACTTTATAGAAGAGTTTGAGTCAGATTTTTAACCAAAAAATCTGATCATGAAGCATCCCACACGTGAAGATGAGATAGAGTTGTTGCATTTCAAAATTTCCAACAACCTCCTATCTTATCTTCCTAAGACCAAGTCAATTACTTGGGATTTAATTTTGCCAAAAGATAATCATATATCAGCCGTGTATAAGCCCATAATCAGCCCTCAAAATTCTTCCTAAAATCTAGGACATGATCATGATAAGATTCTAGTTGAATTCAAATTCAAATCTAGCTCTTATTCTCCTTTTGATATGAAACTAACTACTATAGTTAATTCATATTTAAATTCAAATATTTAAATTCAAAATTTAAATTATCAAATTTAAATATTAGATAGTTAATTTAACTATTTAAATTAATTAATAATGTCTTGGACTATCCAAGCCCATTAACTCCATTCATGTGCCCCTCTCTCTTTAAGATAAGTATCCAAACTCTTTCTTGGGCCAACAACCATTATTAGGCCCAAAACCTTTAATGCTATAATGTCATGACAATAAAGTGTTAGTGTGTGACCCATTAGGCCCAACATAGCTACTGACATAAATGAGTTTGGGCCCCACAAGGCCACTACTCATTTAATGACAACACAGAGCACTAGCAATGATTTGTTGCCCCAGAACTAGTTAGGTAAATGACAAGATCATCCTATTAAATCTATTTGGTTTCCGTATGTATTTCCTTTCGTCTCGGTTACCTTCCTATAAAACCTAGGGTAAGGAAACGTATCAGCCCTTACGGTCTAGGGTAAGCTTTAATACGAAATAGGGAGTCTCCAATTTTACTAACTCTAAAGGCAAATCATCTCATGATTTCTTTTACTATGCATAGATTCCTGAGCCCCGTAAATGTCATCCCGATTTCTCCGATTTACAGATAACCTAATCTCTCACAGAAATTTGACGAATTCCTTCAGCTAGTCACCCTAGACTCGTGTTCTTTCAGGACATGCTCAAAGGTATACCTATGTGTCTCCATGTTTCAGGCAAACGAGGTATACAATGAAAGCATGTCTTCTAGAACAGAGTCTAGGTGAAAACTTCTGGTCTAAGGAAAGACACACCCAAATAATAAGAGACTACTCTAATGATACTATCTGTGAGATTTCCTCATAGAGTCTCTTTGTGGGTTCGTTCAGTGCGAGCTATACCCTTATAGGTCCACCCACGACTTTAGCTAAGACATCTCCATGTCTGTAGCTCATGAGGTCTTTACCTTGTATCTGCATACAAGTAGTTAAGTCGTGCTAGTCTTACCCGATATCACTGATCCCCATTCTCAGTGTCTCTAGACTAGGAACTTAAAATTTAGGAGTAGACATCTGGTATCCTTGAATCCTCATGATCGTGATCCCATCACTGATACTCAAGAGATACCTATTCTATTCCAAGGGTTTTATCCAGTTACTCATATATATTAATAATGATATCGAGACAGAATATGAAACAAGATAAAGAGCGCTTATAATTTATTCATGACAATATGAAAAGTACATGTACGTCCTAATCTAATGAAAAGATTGTCTCTAGGACGTCCATATACTAACATCCACACCAAGCAGTTGCATAAGGATAATTTACATAACACTTCAACTAATATAAATTAATCAAATAATACAAGAAATACATCAAACATATATTTTTAGTTATCAAAATTTCAGGGTGTTACAACTCTCCCACCCTTTTTGAAATTTCGTCGCCGAAATTTAACTTACTCAAATAAGGCTGGATAGGCTTCTTGTATTTGACTCTCTAGTTCCCACGTTGCATCCTCTCCGGATGTAGCTCCCCAGATCACCTAGACCAACAGAATATGTTTCCCTCTTAAGTGCTTTGTTCAACGATCTTTGATCCTCAAAGGCAATGTTTCATATGTCAAGTTCTCCTTTACTTGAATGTCATCCAATTCGACCACATGAGATGGATCATGGATATATTTACAAAGTTGAGACACATGAAAGACATTGTGGAGATTAAAAAGAGATGGGGTTAATGCAATTTGATATGCCACAAGGTTGACTCTTTTGAGAATTTCGAAAGGACCGATAAAATGAGGTTAAAGTTTTCAGGATCTCAAGGCTCTACCAACCCCAGTCCACTGAGTGACTCTCAAGAATACATGATCACCAACCTCGAATTCCAGGTCTTTCCTCCTTTTGTCTTGATAACTCTTCTGCCTACTCTGAGCAGTCCTTATTCTCCCTTGGATCAACTTGACCTTCTTAGTTGTTTAATGTACCACTTCAGGTCCTAAAGTGAGGTTCTCTCCAGGTTCTAGCCAACACAAGGGTGTCCTACACCTTCTACCATACAGAGCTTCGTAGGGAGCCATGCCAATGGTAGAATGTAAACTATTGTTATAGCTGAACTATATTAACAGCAAAAAACCCTCCCAACTCCCTTTTTGTTCTAATACACACCTTTAAAAGGTCGTCTGACGACTGAATGGTCTGTCCAGTCTGACCATTGGTTTGAGGGTGGTAGGCTGAAATTAGCCTAAGCTTGGTTCCCAATGCTTTGTTTAGACTCTCCCAAAACCTAGAGGTGAATCTAGGATCTCTAGTAGATACTATGCTAGACGGCACACCATGTAATATGACAATCTCACTAATATACAGGGAGGTCAACTTCTCTAGGGAAAACCTGATATTTATGGGGAGAAAGTGAGCAAATTTGGTTAATCTGTCAACAATAACCCAGATAGAATCTAAACCTCTCAGGGTTCTAGGTAGTCCTACAACAAAATCCATGGAGATATTGTCACATACACAAACTCACTAAATTCTCTCTTCATATTGGCCACCAAAACATTGTCTTGAGATCCTGATACATCTTGGTAGCACCAGAGTGGATGCTCAAATTGCTCTTATGCCCTTCCTCCAAAATCATCTTCCTAAGCTCAGGTACATTGGGGACATAGATTCTATCTCGAAGTCTTAGGACTCCATCTGATCCCACATTGGGGACACAGACTTCTGGCCCTCTCTGATCTCTCCTAGCAACTCACTAGTAATTCTCAAAGCTCCTAATCTTACACTATTAGAGGTAACCTCACACGCAAGGCTAAGGTCCCTAAACTATTCTAAGAGATCCACTCCCTGACCATCAAAGCAGATACATGTAGGGACTTCCTACTCAAAGCATCAACCACTACATTGGGTTTGTCAGGATGATAGCTAAGCTCAAAATCATAGTCCTTAAGAAACTTTAACCATCTCCTCTGACGCATGTTCATCTCTTTCTGACTAAACAAATACTTAAGGCTTTTATGATCGCTAAACACTTCAAACTTGGAGTTGAACAAGTATTGCCTCCACATCTTAAGAGCAGAAACTATAGCATCTAACACCATATCATGGGTAGGATAATTCCTCTCATGAGTCTTGAATTGTCTAGAAGCATAGGCTACTACTTGGCCATTCTGCATCATCTAACACCAGATCATGGGTAGGATAACTCCTCTTATGAGTCTTGAGTTGTCTAGAAGCATAGGCCACTACTTGGCCATTCTACATCACCACTCCCTCTAAACCCATCTTTGATGCATCACAATACAACTTAAAGGGGCCTCTTGGGTTAGGCAAAACTAACACAGGCGCGATCGTTAGCTTCTCCTTAAGAGTTTGGAAACCATGCTCACACTAGGCATCCCACACAAAAACTTGACCCTTACAAGTCAGCTTGGTCAAAGGCAAGGCTAACTTGGAGAAACCTTCTTTGAATCTCCGGTAATATCTCGCTAAACCCAGAAAATTTCTAATCTCAAACACCGACTTAAGACTCTCCCATATAAGAACAGCTTCTATCTTAGAAGGATTCACAACTATACCGCCTTGGGATATCACATGTACTAGGAAACTAAATTTCTCTAACAAAAACTCACACTTGGACAACTTAGCATAAAGTTGTCGTTCCTTAAGGGTTTGCAGCACAATCCTCAAGTACTTCTCATGCTCCTCTCTAGTCTTAGAGTATACCAAAATATCATCTATGAATACTACAACAAAACTATCGAGGTATGGATGAAAGATCCTATTCATGTAATCCATAAACACACCAGGGGCATTAGTCACACCGAAAGGCATGACTAGATACTCGTAGTGACCATATCGGGTCTTAAAGGCAGTTTTCAGAATATCCTTAGTCTTCACTCGGATCTGATGGTAACCTGACCTAAAGTCTATCTTGCTAAACACACAAGCTCTTACCAGCTGGTCCATAAGGTCGTCTATTCTAGGCAAAGGGTACTTGTTTTTAATTGTCACCTTATTCTACTAGCGGTAGTCTACACACAATCTCATGGTCCTATCTTTCTTCTTCACTAACAACATTAGCACTCCTTATGGAGACACACTGGGTCTCACAAACTGCTTATCCAACAACTCTTCTAATTGTTTCATAAGCTCGATTAACTTTAAAGGAGACATCCTATAAGGGGCTATGGATATGGGTCTGACACCAGGTACCAAATCTATAGAAAATTTTATCTCTCTCTCAGGTGGTAAATTGAATACATCCTGAAGAAACACTTATGGAAATTCTCTAACAAAAAGGAGTCACCTATAGAAACCTTTGTCTCTACTACCAGGTTAGACAGGATTATGTATAATTGAGCATCCTTTTTTAAAGATGTCAATATTTGGTTGGCGGAGATAAACATCCTATCCCTACTCACTTCAGAATCACTAAACATCACAATTTTATCAAAAGAGTTTAACAAGACATGGTTGGAGGATAACTAGTCCATATCCAGGATAACATCAATTTGGCTGAGAGGCAAACAAATCAGATCAATCAAGAATTTTTTACCAGAAATCTCTACATGACAATTCAAACACACTTCAGAAGTTAAAACTAAACCACTAGTTGGGGTCTCTACCACAAGATCATCACTCAAAGAAGACATAGAAAACTTAAGATTCTCTACACACTAGCAAGATATAAACAAATGGGTTGCACCGGAATCAAATAACACAAGTAATGGAATCCCCCTTATGAAACATTTACCTTGGATTTCAAAGTTCCAGCACCATTAAGAGTAAAGACTTTTCCCGTGGCCTTCGGGTGTTCAGTTTGGTCATTCAAACCTCCACCATTATGCTCATTCTTGGGATATGGGCAGTCTCTCTAAATATGACCCCTCTGTCTATAGTTGAAACAAGTTTTGTCTTTATCCGCACAATTTGAAGAGATATGTCCTGGCTTACAACACTTGAAACAAATGATCTAAGTCGAGATAGTAGGGGGTTTGCTACCAGAAAACCATGCAGTAGCAGTCCTTTGTTTATTGAGACGATCACCATATTGCTTGGGAGGGGTCTAGTATGGTTTTCCCCATTTTGGGATCCAGTTTTCTTGTTCTTCATTGGGCCAGTATTGTGATAATATGCAGCCCTGTCTCGGGAGTCTTTGTTGTAAATCCTACACATGTTCACCAGTAGTGGGAACTAAGGAACACCTTGATAATTCACAGCTTGTTTCACCAAAGGTTATAAGCCATTCAGAAACTTCACACACTTTGAGCTTTCACCATCTCTTCCTTGGTAATGAGGAAAGTACCTAATCAGCTCTTCAAACTTAGTTGCATATTTAGCCACAGTCATGCTCCCTTGCTTAACCTCTAGGAATTCCATCTCCCAGGTCACAGCTTGACCTTCAGCCTCCAAGCATTGGCGAGTGTTCTCCCACCAATACTCAGCTTCTTCTACCAGAGTGTAAGTGCCAAAAGCAACGTTCTGCTCCTCTGGACATGCCATCACTCTAAAGATTTTCTCAATCTCCCTATCCAGTTCTAAGCACCATTTGGGTTGTATCCTCCATTGAAAGCAGGGGGATTGTTTCGTTGGAAGTGATCCAACCCTTGATACTCAGCAACTCCAATAGCTTCTCCCCTATTCTGATTCCCCATCGCCTGGGCTAAGGCCTGGAGAGCATCAGCTATCACATGATCATTTCATCCATCCATAACTCCCTGCACACACTAGGAAGTGAGAACATGGAAGGAATACACACAAGAAAAAGGAATAAGATGGTTTTATACCTATCTCAAGTCCTTACTTAATTACTCCTGAGAGTTGATGCCTTGAGAAATCACTCCTCTACAACAGTTCTCTCTTGAAACATTAACATTCATTCTTGACTCTTTGTATTTGTGGCTACTTGCCATAGTGTCCCATTGCACTTCACGAATTATCCAGATGGCTAGTCTGATAGCTCGTGACAAGGCATTCCCATGGTATAACAGACATCAAGAATACAAACATGTTATGATAGCACCAACAAATCTCCATATTCCACATAAAACAACAATGTGATTGAGTTCTAAACACGAATAGCTCAAGTAGTTATGAAATAATCAAATACTCAAACATCAAACATTCAACATAGCAAACACAGAATGCACAGAGAAACATAGCAGACTCACAACTCATTGGTCGAAAAGGTTCAACCAGGCTCTGATACCACTAAATGTAACGACCCGCTTCATCGCTATGATATCACAACTCTAAACATGCAATTTCAATTTTAAATGAAAACTCCATAAATTTGATTATGAAAATGAGAGTAAATTTTCCACAATAATATACTCACCAGACAACACACAAATACGTAAATAAATAAATACATATATATAAATTGAATAGTATATGTCATTTACATGTCAGAACATAATTCAGTTTTGTGAATTTACATGCCCAACCAAAAATAATCAATGAACTAACTAAGAAAGAGTTGATAACAAAACACAACTATTTTCCAAAATGAATTCCAACGTTATCACGTAGGCTTAGCGGCTCCAACAAAAAGGATCTCCCTCCAACATCACCTACTACTACTCATTTGCTTCCACGAACGAAGGTTCACGATCATCACAGGTACTAACCACACAATACAAAATTGCAAGGGTGAGTTCATTATACAAGATTAACAAATACCAAATGACAATGATTAGCAAGAAAACAATAATAATAACCACAATCATTTTCAATAATCAATTAGTTCAACATACACTCAACCAATTAGTCGTGAACTTTTTCCACAATTCAAATCAATTATTCTTAGAATGATGCATGCACCTGACTCAACTCTTAAATTAAATGTGGTACCATTCATTAGGAAATAGCTTAAGCGTGCCCACATGACACTCTCACTTAGGAAAACGATGCAGTAGCTCGTCGAGGTCACCCTGTCGTGCACAGGAAACTCCCCTCATGGTGATCAGCCTGAGTCACAAGGGAGTTCCAAATCGAGTGATATGTCTTCAAGTACCTGCCTTTTTATCCTCATGAAAAATACAAGTACTTACTGCTACCATTTATACTGTTTCCATGCATGTATGAAGTATGAAACATGGACCCATCAATGCACTAACAGTGGATAGTTAAAAATTCTAACCAATCCTTTTCCCTCTCCAGGGATGCTTAAAATTCTTAAATCAATCATCTTCCCTCTCTAGGGATATCCAACAGGTCACTGCACCCCCCATGTACATATACAACATACATCCATCATAAGACATTGTCAACATCAACATCATCTCTCATCAATGTCATCATTAACATCAATATCATCTCAATCTCAATGTCATCAACAATGTCAACATCATCTCGTTTCAATATCATCAACAACATCAATATCATCTCATTTCAACATCATCATCAACATCAACATCTTCTCATATCAATATCATCAACAACATCAACATCACCTCATTTCAACATCATCATCAACATCAACGTCATCTCATATCAATATTATCATCAACATCACAAACAATCGCATTCCACATATATACATATAAATATGCTTGAGATTAACATTCCCCAGGTCTTTAGACAACACATATCTCATACATTCATAATCCGTAATACGACAAGACTGATATTTTAGGAAAATTCTAAATTAAAGAGGAGAATTATAATATAGAAAACAAACTCGTATGCCCATTTAAAATTTAATAAAGAAATAAGTATGAGAACAGATTACGAAATTTTTGGCAGAGTCTATAATGCCCTAAAATTTTGATAACTACGAATATATATTTGATGTATTTCTTGTATTATTTAAGTACTTTATTAATTTAGATTAGTTGAAATGTTGCGTGAATTATCCTTGTGCAACTACTTGGTGTGGATGTTAGGTTATGTGAAGTTTGTTTGGTCTATGTTTGAATTATTTGTGTGAAATGTTAATACATGGTTATATGATACAAGAAGGATACAATGGAAGGTAATGGATCCAAGTGGCAAGTTTAGAAGTGCTTAGAATAGATTTAGTCATGATTATTAGCTTAAGGAATGAAACAAAATTTTAGTAACATAAAGAGATCTAGACATGTGGAATATGGGATAAAGGCTTAAGACTTTAGATGAATGACACCGTAGTAGCCATCACCTTAATTGGAAAGCACATGAAGTACAAGTGGTATAAACACTCAACATAGGTACAACCACTTGCATGTGTGCGTGAGTTTTTAAGTAAAAACCAAAATGAGATGCAAATGGAAGTCTAGCCGTGTGTGTATTTGTATACATGAATTGCATGAGACAAAAGGTGAAGCCAATATGTAAATGAAACAAGCAAAATCAAGCCTCTTAGGAAGCATTGCACGTGGAACTTAAGCATTTATGAAGGGAATCTTAGCTTTTTGATTAGATAAGCTTGCATTTAAATGCATGAAGACAAAAATTTAGTCATTATCTTTAGGTATGATTACTTAGTTAGATTAGAACTAAACTAAGGCCTAACTACATTACATCCTAACTAATTCTTTTCTTCTATAAATAATCCCTTAGATAAAAAAATTGCATGTTGCCAAGCTCTCTCTCTCAATCTCACGTTCACTTTCTCCTTTTATCTCTTCACTCTTGTTTTCATTTTCTCTTCTCTTCTTCTCACTCAAATTGCAGCCCCTTCACCAAATTTACCTAACATTTCTTCATCCAAATTATTCTATTAGAAGATAGAAACTTTACTTCTCAAGCTCTTGAAGCATTCTAGCCAAATATTTTTTGTGAGTATTGGTGTTGAAACTCAAATGGCTTTGAGATGAATTTTGGACTGTTTTTAAATTCTATATCTCCCTATATACTTAACCAAACTAGGTGTTTGACCACTCATTTTAAAGCTTAGGATGTTCTCTATGTTGTCCTAAAATATTGGACCAAACTGAGTAGTGAATCGTGCCCAGAATTTATTTGAACCCAAGCTATCCAAAACTGTCCACACCTAAATAGCTACTGCCACCCATTTTTTAAAATTTATATCTCTCTCATTTCTTACTCAAATTAGGCTTATGATATATGTGCAAAGTTTCTTTGAGCTGAGCTGAAAATTGAGTGATTCAGAGTTTGACCCGAAACTTATTTTAGTAAAATCACCATGCTGAATTGGTTAACCGTTGGATCGCCTTTAAATTTTAAAGGTAGACTTCTAAGCCAGATATATAACTTTTAACCGTTGTGATTTATTAAATAGAATCTGAAGAATGAGAAATTAATTTTTCACAGAAGCAGAAATTTTAAAATTGGGTCAGCTCGCCCAGGTGAATTTTGGCAGGCATTTTGGCTCGCCTGGGCGAGTCAGCTTGGTGATAAATTTGTTCAGCAGTGTCAAAACTCAAAAAAATGGCTTCCTTCTTCCTCCAAAAGCCACCCATTCCCCTCCCCCTCCTCCTCCACCAGCCATGGCCACCGGTGACCACCACAAGGCACCGCCGCTTGCGATTGGACCACCGCACGAAAAGGAACACTTTAATTGGAGCAGAATCTTTGAAAATCATCTTAAAGTTTCGGTAGAGAATGGAGCCTCCAATCCTTCTTTCTTGGTTTCTTTGAGGCAACCTTGGTTTCCTTTGTCATCTCCTAGCTAGTTTAAGCTTCTCTTAGTGTCTCTTGCGTTTTGGGTACCGTTGTGGGAGTTTTACCACTTCCTTTGAAAATGAGATGTTGTAAAAATCTCTTTTTTATGAAATATATGTCATTTCTGTGATCTTTGTTGAGCCCCAATCACATTGGTGTGATCGAAATTTCAAAATGATGTCTTTTGATGTGAACTTCCAAAATACCCTTTTAGCCCCTTTTTTATTTGAGTGGGTATTTGACCCCAAATGTTAATTTTGACCTTGCCTTTGAAATCCATACTAAATTATCTTCAATTTGCTATATAGAGCTCTGCGTTTGGACAAGCACGCATATTGAAGGATCTCAAAACAACACTGTGAAGTTTTAACAGGAGAACTCCTAGTTAGGTAAAGGGAGTTTATTATTTAGTTATAGTTTTGGTATCATAGTTGGGGGCTAGGGAGTCCAACTATGAGGATATCTGCATGTCCCTATTCTGTGCTGGTTTTCAAGAAACACTATGTTTTAAACTAATGGGATGCGATATATTTAGTATTGATGTATGTTTGTTCCTGTGTGTGCTCGTTTTCAAGAAAAACTGTGTTTTTAACTAATGGGATGCAATGTTGATGATGACATTGATGAGGGATAATGTTGATGTGAACAATGTCATTGTGTGATGTGGATATACATGGATACCCATGGGGGATGCATGACTGGTTACCCTTGCGAGGAAGGATGTGTTCTTAGCCAGGTCATGCATTGATGGTGCCCATAGTTGTATGATGTGTACATCCACCTGGGATGCAGTGACTGGTTGGTTACCCTTGTGAGGAAGGATGTGTTCTTAGCTACGGTCAGTGCATCAATGAGCCCATATTGGTGTGTTATGTATGCACATAGGGGTGCATGCCGGGTTACCCTTGCGAGGAACGATGTGTTCCTAGCCATGTCATGCATTGATGATGCTCATATTTCATACTTCATATTGCATTGATGGAAATAGAATGAAGGCATGTGCATACTTGTGGGTTTCTGTGGGCTAAAAACGCAGGTACTAAGGGGCCATCAGGTTTGGAATTCCCTAGCGCTGCTAGCTAATCACCGGGGGGGGGGGGGAATGGCCAATGCACGACATGATGACCTTGATGGGTGATGAATCATTTTCCTATGAGAGGGTATTTCCCTGGATATGGTACCGCATTGCATAGTTAGAGTGGAATCAGGTACATGCATCATTCTGAGTATGATTGTTTGAGTTGTGAAATGAACTTGATAATTGGTTTGTCGGGTGTGTATTGGATTAATGGATTTTTGGTAATGATTGTGGTTGTTAATGTTTTTTCCTTTCCAATTGTTGTTATCTGATGCTTGATTATTTTATATAATAAACTCAGCCTTGCTTTTTTTGTACTGTGTGGTTGGTACCTGTGATGATCACGAACCTTCGTTCGTGTGAGCAAATGAGCAGCATTAGGTGACTCTGGAGAGATCTTCCTTTTGGTTGGAGTCACTGAACCGGCGTGATAACATTGGAACTCTTTTTGGAAAAGAGTTGTGTTTTGTTAATCAACTCTTTCTTAGTTAGTCCCTTGATTCTTATTGTTGGTAAAGTAATTCCAGACGTAAATATTTGTAAATACAACTAGATTATGTCCTGACATGTGAATGATATGTAATGTTTTTGTAGCGACACGACAAGTGCACCGACCGTTCCAAGTAATAAAGTGATAAGAAAGTATCGTCTCCACGAGGATTGAGGCACTAATATCAATTGTAATTTATGATTCTTAATATTGGAGAAGGAATGAAATTATTGAGAGAATTGAATTGTGGTTTGGATTTAATTGTTGTAAATAAAAGAAGATTAAAAACAATGTAATTTAAATGTTGGTCAAGACTTAAGAATAATTATGGTAAAGCACAATCACGCAGTTCACTCTATGTAATTGAATTGATGATTTAACTCTATTTAATGTAATTATTCAGATTTATGCTTTTCTAATATAGTTAAACCCTGATTCCTCTGTCATTTAACCCTTTAACCTAATTTAAGAATCCTAATCCCTTAGTAATTCCCTTTAGATTAAGCATGAAGCTAGCATAATAAGAATCTGCAGTCCTTTATCCCTATCCCTAGGTAATATCGCAACTGTCACTCTACTGTGTTCAGAAACTAAAACCCCAATATTCCTATTGTGAATTATAGCCCTAAGTAACCTAATAGATTGATCAAGTCTAATTAGATATAATAATTGAAGAATAAAGTAGAGTAAAACAATTATAAGAAACTTTATTAAACTCAATTCAAGAAACACAGAGTTCACATTGGCTTTTGGCTAAACGATAATTACAAAGGAATTAGCCAGACATAATGATGTCTAGCCTAATACAATGTGAAGAAAGGAGAAAAGAAAGAAGCTAAGGTAGGCAGAGTCACAAACCCCTCAATCTTGCCTTCTTCTTGTTTTTCTTGCTTCTTCTTGGCCTTGAATCCTTGTTCCTTTGATCTTGCCTTCTTTTCCCTGTATTCCAGTTTCTATTGATATCCTTAATGTGTCCTACCAAGGTTCTATTCATAGCTAGGTTATAAAACCCTAAAAACCCATCATTCTTATGTTATCTTTAAGCTAATTCAGAAATCCTGTGACGTCCGCGCGACTGGCGCGAGCCTCCAGTGTATTTGACGCGACTGGCGCGAGCTTGGCACGACTGGCGTGAACCTCCAGTGCTTCTGGCGCGATTAGCGTGGCCCTAGCGCGGTTAGCACGAGATCTCAGCTTTTTTTCTTTTGCTTTTTTTCTTGCTTTTCTTGACCTTAAACATCAAAATAGCATAGAATCAATGATAAACATAAAACTAATGAATTTTACACTTATTCTAACATTTATTCACTATATTCTTCCTATTTTCCTAATAAAACTATCCTAAAAACTATATATGCTGCTAGCATATATAGTTTTTAGGATAGTTTTATTAGGAAAA
>QARZ01040878.1:110784-130280 GCA_013407115.1 Glycine latifolia
AGGGTGGATGTCGAAGTTGTTAGCTTGTATAGGTGGTCTGACTATGCTAGATGCGGGCCGGATGAACAAAGGAGCAAGGATGTCCTCCATGAGTTCATCCTCAGGTCTTGGCTACTCTCCGTTCCTCCCAGCCTCAGCCATATCTAGTTCTTCTTCTGATTCTTCTTCTTCTTGTGATCAAGAACTAGATACTTCTGCTTCCTTCCTTTGTCTCACTAACTTCCGATTCTTCCTAATAGTCCTTTCGATCTCAGGATCAAACTGTAGATTCACGGGGTCAGAGGTACCTCGCATAAACTCTGGAAGCAGGTCAATAACAAAATAAATCCAACCTTAAAGATAAAACTTATAATAAAATTGGCTAAAACAATCCCTGGCAACGGCGACAAAAACTTGTTGCGAACTCGGCAAGTATACCGTTCGTTTCAAGTAATATAATGATAAGAAAGATATCGTTCCCACGAGGATTGTTTAACTGATTAAATTATAATTAATATCAATAGATTGGAGGACAATGAAATTTAAGAAATTGTTGTTGTGTATGTGTAGTAATGAAATTAAACCTAATTGTAAGCATTAACTAATATCAACAAGTAAATAGGGTTATAACGATATGCGAAGTAATGTAGCTAGGGCAACCCACACTAAATGCTTCCTACCTTTTTACATGTATTGTCTACTATATTCATCTATCTCAAGTTATTCAAACATCCATCTTCATACAATAATTGCTAAGCCCTACTCCCGTAGCGATCTTAACCCTTTAACCTAAGTAATTACCCTAATCCCTTAGTGGTAGCTGTTAGGTTAAGCATTAAATGATGCAATAAATGGTTGCAAACCTACACTTCTATCCCTAGGCAATGTAAAGCTTGTCACTTTACCCAAGTCCAAGCGTAGAATCCCAACATCCCTATTGTAAATCCTAGCTTTCGATACCCAACTAGAGTGATCAGTTCCAGCAAGATAGAAACATGCAAGAATCAAAGTAAAGTGAAATAACTTGATATAAATGAAGAATAGCATCCAATACAATCCAAAGGGAGTTACATTCAGTGCTTGGCCCTAACTACAATATAAAATCAGCCAACCCTCATTGTGGTTGGCTGTGTTACACAAAATGGCATACCCAGCTGAAGTGCAAGGAGAAGAAGATGGAGAAAAACCTCCACTTGAGCCTCCAACTCCCTTAAACCCTAGCTAAGGCACCCAAGCTTTCTAAGACCCTATTTTGTGTGTTTCCCTCCAAGAAGTCGTGCATTGAATGCTGAGGATTGGGTATTTATAACCCACTTGTGAAGTCCCTGTTTTGCCCTTAATATTCTGCTTCTGTCGACCTGTGGCGCCCTTGGCGCTCTTAGCGCGACATTGCAGAAATCAAGGCGCTCCCAACGTGGCTTTGGCGCTTATGGCGCTGTGTTCCAGGGGTATTGGCGCCCTTGGCGCCATACTAGCGCTCTTGGCACCAGGTTCCAGAACTTATGGCGCTTCAGGCGTGGATATGGCGCTCCAGGCGCCAACTTCCAGTGCTTATGGCGCTCTTGGTGCCACTACTGGCGCTGATGGCGCCAGAGTCTTTTCCAAGCCTTGTTCTTTTCTTTCTGATTTCTGCTCAATCTTGGCATCTTTGATGGATTTCCTGACAATTTATCACATTAGCTCAAATCATAACACAAGAGGGCAATTATCCATGCTTAATGCTCAATTCTTGCTTCAAAAAGCTTAGGAAACCTTATATGCTAGACGCATATCAAATGGCGTGAACCTCCAGTGCTTCTGGCGCAATTAGCATGGGCCTGGCGCAGTTAGCGCGAGATCTCATCTTCAGTTGGCTCTTTCTTTTGCTTCTTTTCTTGCTTTTCTTGACCCTAAACATCAAAATAGCATAGAATCAATGATAAACATAAAAATAATGAATTTTACACTTATTCTAACATTTATTCACTATATTCTTCCTATTTTCCTAATAAAACTATCATAAAAACTATATATGCTAACAGCATATCAGTTTTAATGTACATCCATATGTATCCACTATGTATTTGTTCCGTTGTATGATAATTGTATTATCGCAAAAAATTTACTACCATTTTCATAATCAAATTAATGGAGTTTTTATTAAAATTGAAATTCACACGATTAGAGTTAGTGATATCGTAGCAATGAGGCAGGTCGTTACACCGATCACATTGGTGGGATCAAAATTTCAAAATGATGTCCTTTTGATGTTGACTTCCAAAACACCATTTTAGCCCTTTTAAACTTGAAAAGGTATTTGACCCCGAATGTTAATATTAACCTTGTCTTTGAAATCTCTACTAAATTATCTTCGATTTGGTATATAGAGTTCTGTGTTTGGACCAAAGCACATGAACATGAGAGATAAACCCATTAGCCGTTAATAGGTGAGAGGATTTTATTATTGGTTACATCTTTTGATGTATGGCTAAACCCATTAGCCATTAATTTTCCCAAATCTATCTTGCATTGAAACCCAAACTTCAAGCTTTTCTCAAGAACACAAGCATTCAACAATTCATATGAATATGGGGTTGTTTAGAAGTTTTTGATTGCAGCAATGGAAGATGGAGAAAGGTAAGAGATGAAGATGGATGTCACCATGGAAAAGCTTTCCAATAAGCCTAAGAAGAATCACCACAATAGCATGAAGCCATTGATAAGAAATAAGAGGTTCTTGCACAAGAACAAGAGAGAAACTCTCTACATAATTTCATATTGCATTCAAATGAACAAAAGTTGTTTACATCAGTTTTTGGGTAGCTTATATAGCCCACAAAATTGCAAGCTTAATTCCACTAAATGTAAGGAAAATGCAAATTAAAATGAAGCCCAAATGAAGCTTGAAGTGCAAGCTTATCCTAAAGTGACTCTTGGCTGACCCAACATGTGCAATGCAATTTTTATGCTGAAGTAATCGATTAATTCATCCTTGTAATCGATTAAATTTTTTTTTTTTTTTTTACATTTTACAGACTTATGTAATCGATTACAACTATCAGGTAGTCGATTACAACATACAAACACTATATTACAAAGTGCCTTAGTAATCTATTACAGACAAATGGTAATCGATTACAACAGACAAAACATCTTTTGTGTTTGTACTGATTTAGTGTGCTTCTTCATGTTTGTCCAAAAGATACAAGTTAGCATTGATGTGGTCTTAAGGGACTTGAATTCTAGCTCTTGTCATGGGTCCTTTAAGGCTCTCCAAAGGAAGTTCTTCAAGCTTTCCTTCTAGACCTTTAGCTTGCAATGGACCTCCATTAGCTTTTGATACCATAGTTGGGGGTCAGGGAACCTAATTATGGAGATGTATGTCTGTCCCTGTTGTGTATTCATTTTCAAGGAACACTGTGTTTTAACTAATGGGATGCGATTAATTTGTTATTGATGGATAAAACTGTGAATAATGTTGTTGTTGTAATAATTGGATTTTTGGGAAAAGTCTTAATTACAAAGGAGACTCTGCCCAAAATTTTATAATATGTTCTCCTATTTAATTCTTTAAATTTTTAAAGGGACATAAGAGTTTGTTTTCTATATTGTAGTCCTCCTCTTTAATTTAGAATTTTTCTAAAAATACCAATCTCGTGGTTTGTGGATTGTGAATGTATGAGATTATACTGTTGATGATATTGGGATTGAGATGATATTGATGTTAATGATGTTGAAATTAGATAATGTTGATTTGATTGATGATGTTGAAATGAGATAATGTTGATGTAGTAGATGATGTTGAAATAAGATAATGTTGATGTGATTCATGATATTGAAATGAGATAATGTTGATGTAGTTGATAATATTGAAATGAAATGATGTTGATGTTGTTGATGACATTGAGACTGAGATGATATTGATGTTGATCATGACATTGAGATTAGATGATGCTGATGTTGATGATGACATTGATGAGAGATAATGTTGATGTTGACAATGTCATCATGATGGATGTATGTTATGTATGTACATTGGGGTGTAGTGACCTATTAGATATCCCTGGGAGGGAAGTTGCTGAGTTTAAGAATTTTAAGCATCCCTAGAGATGGAAAGGGATTGCTTAGAATTTTTAACTATCCACGGTCAGTGCATTGATGAGCCCATGTTTCATACTTCATAATTGCATGGAAATAGAATGAATGTAGTACGTACCTGTGGTTTTTCTGAGGATAAAAATTCGGGTACTAGGGGGCATGTCACTCGGTTTGGAACTCCCTAGTGACTTAGGCTGATCACCATGGAGGAAGTGGCCAGTGCATGACAGGGTGACCTTGATGAACTACTGAATCATTTTCCTAAGTGGGAGTGTCATGTGGACATGCTTAGGCTATTTCCTGAGGAATGGTACCACATTGCATTTGAGAGTTGAGTCAGGTGCATGCATCATTCTGAGCATAATTGATTTGAACTGTGGAAAAAGTTGATGACTAGTTTGTTGAGTGTGGGTTGAACTGATTGATTACTGAGAATGATCGTGGCTATCATTATTGGTTTCTTGCTAATCATTGTTATATGGTACCAGTATAATAAACTCACCCTTGCAATTTTATACTGTGTGGTTGGTACCTGTGATGATCACGAACCTTCGTTCGTGGGAGCAAATGAGCAGCAATAGGCGATATTGGAGAGAGATCCTTTTGTGGGAGTCGCCAAGCCGACGTGATAATGTTGAAATTTATTTTGGGAGAGAGTTATGTTTTATTATCAACTATCTCTTAGTTGGTTCCTTGTTTCTCTTTGATTGGACATGTAATCTAAAGCTTATATATGTGTGTGTGTGTGTGTGTGTTAAAAAAATGAATTATGTTCTGACACATGAATGATATGTATATGTCTAATATATATATATATATATATATATATATGTGTGTGTGTGTGTGTGTGTGTGTGTGTGTGTGTTTGATGAATGTATTATCGCAAGAAATTTACTCTCATTTTCACAATCAAATTAATAGAGTTTTCATTTAAAATTTGAAAATTATAAGTTTAGAGTAGTGATATCGTAGCGACGAGGCGAATCGTTACGGAGTCTCCTCTGTAATTAAGACTTTTTCCAAAATAAATCTAATCACACAACAACATCATTCACAATTTCATTCATCAATAACAAATATATCGCATCCCATTAGTTTAAAACATAGTTTTTCTTGAAAATCAGCACACAACAGGGACAGGCATACATCCCAATAATTGGGTTCCCTGGCCCCAACTATGGTATCAAAAGCTGTAAACAAACAATAAACTCCCCTCACCTATCTATATCCCTATGTTAGCTCCTTGTAGCGTCATTTTGAAATCTCTCAAGTTAACGTGCTTTAGTCAAAACATAGAGCTCTATATACCAAATCAAAGGCAATTTAGTACAGATTTCAAAGACAAGGTTAACATTAACATTCAGAATCGAATACCCGCTCAAATTTGACAGGGGCTAAAATGGTGTTTTGGGAATCCACATCAAAAAGACGTCATTTTGAAATTCCAAACGAGCTGACCATTAATAAGGCTACACATGATGAGCAAAACTCAAAAAATGCAAGTTAGTGTTATGCTACTGAGTGATAATGTTTTTTAAAGATAAATTTTTATTTCATTTTTTTACTCCAAACTTAAAATTAAAACCTATACTAAGAATTAAAATGCAATAAATTTAAATTTAAACTATCCTAAGAATTTATTCTAAAAATAGTTTGTGCAATGACTACACAGATTCATCACACATCAGAGGAATTATTTCATTAGTCGTTCTTGGTTTCCTTGGTTTGTGCAACATGGCAAGGATTTCATCTGGAGAACACCCAAAAGTTGCATTCAACTCAATCAAACATTTGGTATTAAATTCTGAATAGATGAAAAAAAAAATTCTAGATCACCATCGTGTTTGAGTTCCATAAAGTCATATGCAACACAACCATCACCTAGATAGATTGGTTGATGGTAAAAAAATCTATTAAAATTTTGCAACCTTCGCTGGGGTCAAAAATTGCTTTCCTTAAGGCATCAAGCAACATGTCTTCACTTATTATGATGACTTTTGGATCCGTAGGGCATTCAAGCATTATCCCTTCATCTGTTGGAATCATGTCACCATTGCAATACACAAGAGTGGATACACTTTGCATGGTTAAAGCAATAGGGTGAATATCAGACAAAGGTGTTGACTTGCATCTAACCCCCTATTACTATATATATTAGGTGATATACTATTTTCACATGACTCATACCGATGGTTGAGATCTCACCGACAATATAAATGGTTTAGACTGGGTCTTAGTTAATTAATTTGGTTTGCATTATATGAAAAACCAATGTTTAGTCAGATCATCTTGTAGAAAGCATTGTGCAGTCACATCATCTCGAAACAAGCAATGTGAGGGCAAATCATATAGGGAAAAGCAACGTGGGGTCAAATTGTCTCGAAGAAATGAATATTCAGTCAATTCGTATCAGGAAAATGTAGTGCTTAGTCAATTAAGCAGACTCTGGTTTTTGAAGATTTGTACCCATGAGATTACTCATAAAGTCTTCTCTGGTAGAATTGAAGAATTGTGGACTATACCCATAATCTTCTTGATGATGATGAGGTTGTGGCATGAATTCATATTATTAAGCATGTGGTTGTAGTCCTTCATCATGCATGCTGGCAATGACAAGTGGACTTTGTTGTGTAGGATGTTATTCAATTTCCATGTCTAAAGCTGAATGAGTTGTTACAGCAACGTTTAAATAAGTTGCAAACTGTGTTAGGCATATTTTTGAATTTTCTCGGTACCAATTCATGTAGTGACTCATATGTTTAATCTTTCCTAGAATTGGTTGGCCAATTAACATATATTTGCATCTTTCCTTCCAAATTGAAATCCACCATTGATGTTCCTCTGCCCAATTTGTGTCACTATGTCCTCTCATGTAAGTATGATGGACTTTGTCAAGATTATGCGATGGATTTGGTATGTCTTGACAAAGTCCAAATTGGAGCATGACCCTATCAGTTTGATGTCATACTACCACTGGAAAACAAATTAAAGCTACACAAGCACTCCATATTTTGGAATCCTTTGTTGCGAACTCGGCAAGTGTACCGTTCGTTCAAGTAATAAAGTGAATAAGTAGAGTATCGTCTCCATAGGGATTGAATACAATCTTACATAACTTAACGTCTTAGAAATTAGAGAACAAATAATGAGTTGAGAAAAGTTGTTGAGTTGTATTTGAATAGCGTAAATGAAATAACAGAAATTGGACAAGAATGGAAGCGAATATTAATTAGGTTTTACTGCAGTAGTGAGAGATGATTGTAGTTAAGCGCAATCCCCTATGATTCCTTTCTGCTATGCTTCGATTGATTATTAACTTGAACTAATCCTAATTACTCAGCTGATGTGTTCTCTTATGATTAGCTAAATTGTTTTAAAATCCCTTAGTAATTTAACCCTTTGGTGAAATTAAGAACCCTAATCCCTTAGTGATTCCTTCTTAAACCAAGCATTAAGCAAACACAATCTGAAATTGTTGCAACCACACATCCCTATCCCTAGGCAATGTATAAATTGTTGTTTTACTCATTTCAGAAATTAGAATCTCAATGTCCCTATTGTGAATCCCAACCCTAAGTATCTTAACAGAATGGCCAATCCAAATTAAGAATTATGCAGTGAAGAATAGAGTAAGACAAAGTAATTATGATAACTTCTTATTAAAACCAATCAATACATAGAGGAGTACTCATAGGTTCATGGCTCAACCACGATACAAGAATTAGCCAAGCATACTCAAAGTTGATACTACTTCCATGACTAACATACCAGAGGAAAAGAAAGGTTTACACAGAGTGTTGTTCTGCAATTCCTCAAGGCTTCCAATCTTCTCCCAAGATTCTTCAATGGCTTCATCTTGAGCAATTCTGTCCAAACCCAGCAAAAGCTGTTTCTTTTTGACCCAGAGGCTTCCTTTTATGCCCCAAAATGTCCTAGGTCTAATTCCAGTAATGGGGAATTGTTTCCCCCCAATAAATCAATTCCAAATCTTTTAAATCAGGAAACCCGAGTTCGTGGCGCGACTGGCGTGGCATACCACGCTGATCGCGTAGGATGTTCGAGCTAAATAGGTTGTTCTGGAAGTCTGACGCTAATCGCGTGGATCTCCACGCTGATCGCGTCATTCATTCGAGCTGAATACCTGAGTTTTGATAGAATGGCGCGACTCGCGTGGATGGCCGCGCTAACCGCGTGGCTTGTTCGAGCTGAGAGTCTATGTGTTCAGCATCTGACGCTGATCGCGTGGTGGTTGGTGCTAATCGCGTGGGCTCTTCGAACTGAACTTGTTTATCTTAACACTTCCACGCTGATCGTGTGAGATCCCACACTGATCACATGGTTCATTCGAGAGCACTGGCTTGCTCTTTTTGGCTTCTTTTCCTCTCTTGTTGGTTCCTAAATGATAAAATAACTAAGAAATTAAATTAATGTGCAATTACATAATAATTCACCAATTCCTAATCTAATTGATTAAATCTTAAACAATTTATTAATTAATTAATCCTAAAAACTACTATATGCTGGAAGCATATCATCCTTGTGTGCATTTTCTGGCAAAAATGACTCAAAACCTCTGTAAGGCATCCAATGGAACTGAAAAATAATTTGCATTAGTAATTTTAAAAACAATGTAATTGACGTTTGAATAAATAAAACAAAAAAAAATGGTTCAACCTCTTCATTTGAGTGAGAAATTTTTATTTACTAGTTACAAGTGGATATAATAGCTAGCATCCGACCCTTGGTTGAATGAACGACATGTGATACCAGGCCCAAGATTGTAACTACACTGTACATCCTCCCATTTTTTGGGATGTGGGATAAAACTGTGCTAAACATGCCAAACCCCAGCTGTACCTACCAGCCCGATCAAGATCTGTTAACCGAGGTATATACATCAGGTGAATTCTTTTCCCTAACTTGTGTGGCATCAACACCCCATCAATCATCCCTAAAATGTATGCCTTACAATGGGCTTCTAGTTGTTGTGGTGTGGGTTCTGCTGGGAGAGTCAGCATGTTTTCTTTTAACCATTTTAGATTAAGTGTTGATCCCACTAGTGTATTCTCTAGGGGAACAACACCTATATATTTTGCGCACATTCTAGTTGTAGTACTTTTAGAAAATAATTACTTGGTTGATCTCTTGAAAAGGCTTTATAAAGGAAAATGCAATTTGGCTGAAATGCTAAGTGTGCAAAAATATGCTGGAGATACTTCTGGATTGGGTTACAAACATGGATCAAAACCTTATGGAAAAACCAAGTTTGTGCCTCCAAAATAGAAATATCAAAAAGTTGTTTCAAGACCAAAGTTTAATCACATGACTTATTTTGAAAGATCATCAAAAACTGTAACTTGTAACTATTGTATGAAGAAAGGTCACACATCAAATAGATGCTATGTGCCAAATGGAGAATGCATATGGGTGCCAAAGAAAAAGAAAATAGTTAACCCCTATGGACCTAACCTTAATTGGGTACCTTCCTTTGTAAATTGATTTGAATTTTGCAGGTATGTCTAAGAGCTAGATCATCATTATGGTATCTTGACAGTGGATGCTCTAGACATATGACCGGTGACATGTCAATGCTCACTAATTTGACTATTAAAGATGGTGGATTTGTCACATATGGAAACAACAACAAAGGGAAGATAATTGGAGAAGGAAATATAGGAAACAACTTAAAACCAAAATCAGAAATGTGCTTTGTGTGGAAGGATTAAATCATAATCTCCTAAGTATAAGCCAACTTTCTGATAAAGGGTTCAAAGTGTCATTAATTGTTGCATGATATGTGATGGACAAAATGGTGAGGTGATTCATATAGGTAAAATAAAAGGTAATATCTATGTACTCTCCATAAATCATGCATTTTTTCACAACTCTTCTTGCCTAATAAGTAAAATGGATGAATCTTGGCTATGGCATAGAAGGGCAAGTCACATTAACATGCATCATATGAACAAGCTAATTAAAAAGGATTTAGTCGTTGGTTTACCCAAACTCAAGTTTGAAAAGGACAAATTATGTGATGCTTGTCAAAAGGGGAAACAAACAAAAAATTCTTTTCAAAGTAAAAATGTTGTCTCTACTTCAAGACCCCTTGAATTACTTCACATAGATTTATTTGGTCCTTCTAGAACTATGAGTTTAGGTGGAAATTACTATGGGCTTGTCATTGTTGATGATTACTCTAGGTTCACATGGACTTTGTTTTTGAAATCCAAAAGTGATGCTTTCAATGATTTCAGAAAATTGGCCAAACTTGCTCAAAATGAAAAGGGAAGCAAAATTATCTCAATAAGAAGTGATCATGGTGGAGAATTCCAAAATGAACATTTTGAAAAATTCTGTGAAGAAAATGGAATTAACCATAATTTTTCAACTCCAAGAACACCCCAGCAAAATGGTGTTGTAGAGAGGAAAAATAGATCCCTTGAAGAAGGTGCAAGAACTCTTCTTAATGAGACAAATTTGCCTAAACATTTTTGGGCTGATGCTGTAAGTACAGTTTGCTAAACTTTGAATAGATTACTAATAAGGCCTATTTTAAAGAAAACTCCTTATGAACTATACAAAGGTAGAAAACCAAACATTTCTCATTTAAGAGCATTTGGCTGCAAGTGCTATGTTTTGAATAATGGTAAAGAATCACTTGGAAAATTTGATGCTAAAGTTGATGAAGCCATCTTCCTTGGATATTCATTGCATAGCAAAGTATATAGAGTTTTCAATAAAAGAACCTTATGCATGGAAGAATCAGTTCATGTTATTTGTGATGAATCTAATCGCTCTAAAAAGGAAAAGAAGGGTGATATTGATGCAGGTCCTTTGGAAGAATTCATTCAACTTAATGGATCAATGGATAAAGAAAAGGAAGAACCAATTGTTGAAACAAAACAATCAACACCAGTTCAATAGCCAAAAGATTGGAGAACTACAAGAGATCTCTCCCTTGACAATATAATTGGTGAAGTTTCAAAGGGAGTATCTACTAGATCATCATTGAGAAATCTCTGCTGTAATATGGCTTTTGTTTCACAAATAGAACCTAAGAATATTGATCAAGCCTTAATTGATGAACATTGGATGCATGCCATGCATGATGAACTGAATCAATTTAAGAGAAATGAAGTTTGGGAACTGTCAGGTTCCTGATTCGCTGGTAGTGGTGGTGGTAGTGGAAGGGAGGCCGGGCTCCAAGGACCTGTCGGGTTCTAATAGCCTACCGGTTTCCCGGATTCGTATTAACTGGTCGAGTTCCACTCTAATCGATTACCAAGCTTTGTAATTGATTACACTTCATCTTCCTGACTTACATCAGTCACTGGATTAATCGATTATAGTCCTTGCAGACTCACTTTTTCCTACGGATTAATCGATTACATAAGCATATAATCGATTATTCATGGAGTTACTGCAATATCTACAAGATTTTCTTAGAATTTGTAACTGCCCAACTGCCACCTAATTCAAAATTTGAATCTTTTGTGCTTTAAAATTAGTGGGTTAATTCGAAATAACTGTTACTTATTTCAAATTTAAACTTTGGAGCCCAAAATCATCTATAAATACAGCCTATGTTGAAGAAAATAATCACATCATTCTCATCTTTAACCTTAAGTTTCGCTGTGTTTTTCTTCTTCTTCTGAGTCTAGAAACTCTATCCAGAGAGTCTTTCCTCATATATTCATTATGTCTACTCCTAAAAGAACCAAAACCTCTAAGAGAAAAAGTGTTGAATAAACAAGTATATCATCTATAAAGACTACTACAAGCTTATCTAGATAAGATCTAAATATTCTATTCATGTAATCCATAAATACCGCTGGAGCATTAGTTAATCCAAAAGACATCACTAAATACTCATAATGCCCATATCTAGTCCTAAATGCAGTTTAAGGAATATCTTCATTCTTAACCCTAATCTGATGGTATCCTGACCTAAGCTCAATCTTAGAAAATATTGTTGCTCCTCTCAGCTGGTCCATAAGATCATCTATCCTAGGCAATGGATATTTATTCTTGATGGTTATCTTATTAAGCTGTCTATAATCTACACAAAGTCTCATTCCCCCATCTTTCTTCTTCACTAACAAACCTGGAGCTCCCCAGGGTGAAACACTAGGTCTAATAAATTTCTTCTCCAACAACTCCTCTAATTGCTTTTTCAATTCTTCTAGCTCTAGAGGGGACATCCTATAAGGTGCCATGGATATTGGTCCAGATCCAGGAATTAGGTCAATAGAGAATTCTATTCCCTTTCTGGGGGTATCCCTGGTATTTCATCCGGGAACACATCTGGGTATTCTCTTACCACGGGTATATTAGAGAGTTCATCAGTTGACTCAGTTACATTAGCTGATAAAAGAACATACCCTTGAATTTCATTCTTACTGGAATAGGAAGCAATGGAGTTCAAATACAGACATTGGGTTTGACTGTTTTCTGAAATTTCTGAAGGTAAAACAATGGTTTTATTTAAACAGTCCAACAACACATGGTTAGCTGCAAGCCAATCCATACCCAAAATTACACTAAATCTAGTCAAAGGAAGACAAATCAAATTTGCAGAATAAGATTTATGATCAATTTGAAAAGCACAATTAAGACAGATTTGACATGTAGTAACAGGTTTACCAGTAGGAGTAGAAACTTGAAGATCATAAGGTAATTGAGATAAAGGTAATCCTAATTGTATAGCAGTGTCATAAGAGATGAAAGAATGGGTAGCATCTGAATACAGTTAAAATAATATCTTTAATTTTGCACTTACCCTTCAATAAGATTTTCGAATTAAAATACCTTTACTGCATCCAAGGTAAAAACTCTTCTAGTATGTGTAGTGTCTTGGGGTCTTATAACTCTACAATTGCTAGCACACTGCTCCATCTTTATACATCTGTAACACTTATTTATCAAAATATCAAACTCCTTAGTTTCTAGAGGGGTCCTACTTCTTCCAACATATTCTTGTCCTCAATCCCTTTTTAAAATCTTATGCACTTCGAGTGCTCATAAATATTATACGAATAGGTGGAGGAGAATTTAATTCATTCTAAATATTTTACTATTACTTTGTTGAAGCCTAAGATTTAGCATTTCTTACTGATATGGAAAAATACTTACCATGGAATGTTGTTTTAAACACCTCCTATGAGATATCTTCTTTCTGCCAATTCTCATCATCAGGTTAGAACATATAAGTAACATATATTACAACCAGACATGAATTCCTATTCACTTTAACAAAAATACTGAGGTGATCAAGCTCAATATAAAGTTGAAGTGCGTCAGAATTCAACAAACACAAACAATCACACACAAACAGTCACACAGAAAAGCACACAAGAATCACACAGAAAAGCATAGTTAGTCCATTCCCCTCAGGACCTAACAGGATTAACCGCTCTGATACCAAAACTGTAACGACCTAATTTTTCTAAGTTGATTTTATTACTAGTATTTTTACTTAGAATAAAAAATTTTCAAGAAACGTGTATTTGTAAAAAATTCTGAGTCATTAAAATTTACAAAATATGTAAAGACTAATTCATTAGTCAATGTCTCTGTTACAAAAGTTTATACAAGTACAAAACTCTTTGCAAAATCCAGCTTAGTACATGGCTCCTTCAATATATCAATACTACTCCAGAGCTTCAAGGAACCTGTCCAAGGCTGCCTTCTAAGAAAAACATGAAACAAATCTTGTGAGAAATAAATTTCTCAGTAGGCAAAGCTAAATCCCGAACTTATTAGTAGGTTAGTAAATTCATTCAAATAATCAAACACATCCACAAGAAATATGCAACTATATGAATGCATGAGATGAACTATCCCAGGGCAAATGGCCTCCACATATCGTACTGTATGTGGCCACACTGAGTGTGGACGCTGCTATAGTCTTACGCAAACATGCATGAATTTTGTCATATATCCTTGCACCTGGGTACTACATATCGTACTGTATGTAGCATCAGATTTTGTTTCCCCAAAGCCTCGTACTGGACTTGGAACATGGAAACATGAATCCACCTATCTTAATCACATCAACATATCAACATCCATAAAAATCAAATTCATAAGCAAATACATACTGCCTTATGGAAAGATATTTACATCATAACATCACGCGTACCAAAAGTATGGTTAAGCTACCATACCTTATTCAAACAAAATCATACCATCTTAGGCATGATAATTGATTATCCTCAAGCTACAGACAAATCATGTTAGTATTCTAACTAATAAACCACAATATATCTTCCAAATAATTTCTAATTCCTTTAAACATTCACAAGAAAAGATCATAACCTAGCATGCATCTTAATCTCCTTTCACCTACCACCTTACTACTTTATCCTCAAAATTGAATCACTCTAGTATTTGAACCATTTAACTACACAACATTCAACCTCTACTTCTAAAAATTAATACAAAATAGTCCCATAATAAAAATATGAACAAACAGCCCAAATATCATCAAAATCACTTCCAAAGATCACTAAATATACTTCCAAACATCACTAATATTTCAGCCTATAAATCATCACCTATCCTATGGTTTAAATCAATATTTCCACATTATAAAATAGCCTTCAAATGACATAAATTTCCAGCCTAAATAATAACCATAAATCTACCCATTTAAGCATATAGGTTAATCCAAACAAATGCTTATCTAGAGATTGAAGCCTAGCCTACTAAAACATGTAAATTAACCTAAACCATTGATTAAAAAGATTTAAACTTCACCTACCTCAAGTGAATTTGAGTCTTGATATCTTTCTAATCTTGTTAAATCCTTCCTAAGGTTGTTTGCCTCTACACGTGATTTCTTCAAGTTTGATGGGGTTTACTTGATTTAAGCTTTAAAGGGAAAGATGAAATGAAAGTAGTGTGAGGGAGAGAGAGTTCACGTGGGGTTTGAAGAAAGGAGTGGTCTTGGAATTGGTTTGCACTTAGGTTCCTCCTCCTCCCTTTATATAGTGTTGAAGAAATGATTACTTAGAGAAAAATCTCATAAGCCATCATTATTCCTTTACAAGTGTTCTTACACTTGTTATAATCTTAGGGCTTCCTTCCTTTCTTCCTTCCAAGTGTCCTACTACTTGGCATGATCTTAGAGCTTCTTCTCCTTTGCTTCCAAGTGTCCAAAATCATGAAGTTTCTCCATTTCTCTTGCATTTTCGTGAAGTATCTTACCAAGGAAGATTTTTATGCATTTTTATCCCAAACCTGTTTTAGTAAAATTCTAATTCTGGATTCATTAACTGTTGGATCTTCTTAAAATTTTAAAGGTACATTAATATCTCACATATGTAACTTTTGACCGTTGGGATTGTTTAAATAATATCTAGAGCTGTCCACGTGCAAGATGGAAGAGTGTAGAGAAATCTTGGCTTGATTTTTATGTTACCTTGCATCCATGCCATACAAGTGTCTTGCCACTTGTTTTCTTCTTATGGCTTATCTTCCAAGTGGCTGAATTCAAGAAGCTTCTTCCTCATTCTCCATGCTTCTCCACGTGAATGACAAGCTCAAAGGAAAGGAATAGAAATTTTTCTTCCTTTCATGCTACATGTGGTCATTTTTTGATGATGAATAAAAATCTAATTTCAATATGGTATTTTTCATAAAAAGAAATCCAATTTAATTTGAATTCTTTTATCTAAAGAAAATTTTGAATATTAGAATTCTAGATGTTCCTAATAATTTATCCCAATGATAGTTTAAATTAATCCCAAGCAGTCTTATACAGGGCAATACATAAACCTTTCATTCTAGACTACATCTTTATCTTATTTTTGATTGGTCTATACTTCTTTTGACCATCAAAATTACTAGATCATTTTATTAAATAGGTCTATTCATCCTATAATTAAGAGAAAATTCTATAGATTTTATGTATCATTTTTCCATATTTTTCTGATGCTTAAGTTTTTCTTGAATACAGCCTCAAAGTTGTCATCTTCCAAAATTTGTAGAAATTTTATTCTAGAGTTTTGTGTCACAAAATATGTTGATACTTAGTCAGCTAAGTGTATTTTATAATTTCATCAAGTTTCTACAAAATTTCTAAAGTTATTTGAGCATTTTTGGCCTAGGGCTTTTTGGTAATTATGCCATTCAACCTAGGGGTATTTTGGTTATTTTCAAAAATGTCCAAGGGCATTTTTGAAATTTTCATCTTAAGGGTTTTCTAGTAATTTCTGCATCATGGAAAGAGTAATATAGTTATTTTTCTCTAAACATACTTGTATCCAATTATCATCACATTTTTATAATTTTGGGGATGTTACAAGGGGTACTTTCTACCCTGAGTTAGTGAAGGTGTTTTACACTTGTTCTAAATTTTCCATGGATGGGACTATCTTGTCTCAAGTCAATGGAGTAGCCATGGAAATCACTCCTGAAGTCTGGGAAGCTGTTGCTGGTATTTCCTTTGATGTTGAAAGGAAATTTGAAGAGGAGGCTGAAGGCTACAATAGGGTGGAGACCTATAGGGGGATGCTTCTTAATCCTCAAATGAGACTAAAGCTTAGGCTAAGTACTAGCCCCATGACCCATGAAGATAGACTTCTTCACTATATCATCACATACATCTTAACACCTAGGTCCACAAATCATGCACAAGCCATAGATGATGACATACAGCTTGTGTATGGTCTGAAAAATTCCATTCAAATGAACTGGATCCTCATCCTTAAGGAAATCATGCTTAAATCCAAAAGATTGATGAATTATCCTTTTCCATATGTTGTTTTAGTGTCCAGATTCATTGACTACTTCAAAGTAGATGTCTCTAATAAGGTTGTTGATAACACAAACTCCAGCAATAGCCTCATCAAAGAGAAACATCTTACCAAGCTTGGGATGGTCAAGACTCCTTATGGATGGCAAATGGCTGGACAACAACTCCCTGCTGCTAGAAATGAAGAGGAAGCTGAGGAAGTAGCAGAACATGAAGGCTCTGCTTAACCATCTTATAGTCCCTTTGAATCACTCATGATTCAAAAGATGGATGCTTTATTGTCTCTCCACCATGAGCACAGGGTTGAGACTAATTCATCTATGGAAGAGATGAAATCTAGGCTAGAAAACATAGAAGCTAGGCTTGTTCTTGATTATTTTGATAAACTAGCTTAGGTTCCTTGTGTTTTCATTTCTGTTTGTCTGTTGCTGCTTTACTTTGGTTTCTTTCCTGATTAATGTACTACTTTTCCCTTTCCATTAATGAAATTTCAATTTCTACTTCTCATTGTTTACATTGCTACCTTTTGTCTTTGATAAGCCAAATAGGGGAGAAAAATTGATTGATATCTAAAGGGAAAACTGATTTGTTTTGCTCTGTTTTGCAAATTAATAACTGATCAAGTTATCTAAGTCAGGGGGAGCAAACTTAAATTATCAATGTTTATGTAAGCATATCTCTTAACACTTATTCTTGGCAAAGAGGCTGATTTGATTCCAAGATAACAAGTTCAAGACTTCTATCTTTCATCCCTCAAAGCACTTCAAAAAATTAAACATATGTTCAATCAATATTTGGCATGTTCAAAGCCAAAAAAGGGGTGATTGTTGGATATAGGGGGAGCAACAAGAAGATGAAGCTTGTGCCTTAGAAGAATGTTTTGAGCTTTTCACATGCCTTGAAGATTGTAATTTATATTAAGTGTATGAGAGGCCAATCTTTTGATCCTTGCATTGCATGCACATAATCATTAACAAGCTTACATATTTTCATGAAAAGTATCAAAGCTATTCATGTTTTTAAAAGAAATCAATAAGTCATGGCTAATGTTTTTGGAAAAATGTAATCTTACTGCTTTAATCAATTACACAACATTTTAATCGATTCTTTTCTTCGTTTTTAATCTGGTAAAATCATGATGAACATTTTAATCGATTACATGACTCTTGTAATCGATTACATAGTAAAAACAAAAATCTTGCCTCACTGCTTTAGTCGATTACCAAACATTGTAATTGATTAGACAAGCTTGCTTCACAATATACTTCACTGCTTTAATCGATTATTCTGTTTGTTGTAAAACCCAGAATGAAGCCATGAACAATTTAATAGATTACATAAGCCATTTAATCGATTATTTGGCGTGTTGTAATCAATTACAGTCTGTTACAAAAAGTTGTTATAAATTGAATGAAGGTTTGTTTGTTTTTGGTAACTTGAATACTTCGAAATTTCTGAATATACACAAGCATTCTCAAAGTTAGAAAGTGATCTTCTGGATTAACTAAGTTCTTATCTCACTCTTTAATCTTCATGGGTTTTGAATGATTTCTTGGGCAAGAGTTTTCAAAGAAGTTTTGGAGAGCATGTTCTAAAATTCTTTTCTGCAATTCAATTCTGATTGGTAAATCAAATGCATCTACATTCATTGGATCATCAAGTTGTTTCTCTCCATTTTCTCTGATTGTAAATTTGTTTTTGTATTTTTGGTTATTTGAAGCTATTGTAAAGTATTCTTTGAAGCTTATGCTAGAGTAGTGTTCTCTAGAGGAAGAACAGAGTAGTGTTCTCTAGTTCTTAATCACTAGGAGTCTAATAGAGTTTTAGATTTCCATTTGTTATCTAGGTTTGATAAAGGGTGATTGTTGTAAAGCTTGTAAAGAACTGAAATTTATAATAGTGGAACTTTAATCTAGTGTTGATTAGAAGAAACTGGATGTAGCTTCTCTTGAGAAGTGAACCAGTATAAATTCTTGTGTTGATTTTATATTTCTCAATCTTTACTAGTTATCTTGTTCATTTGTTCTTGGTATTATTATCATTACTCAACAAGTCCTGTTTTAAGCAATTGATTTCTTGGGCTGAGTGGTTTGATTGATTAGAAGCATTCTTGGTTTAAAAGTGATTAAGATCCTTTAACTCTGATTTCATAAAATAAATTTTAAAAGGACAAGTTTAAACCAATTCACCCCCTCTCTTGGTTATTGTGGGTATTCCTATTGTTTTCATGTTTTAATGCCATAAGTTTGTAAGTGTTGATTTAAATCTTGAAGTGTTGGTAATTTTTTCTTGTTTTTGGCCACTTTGTTAATGCATTTGAGGGCCAAATCAAGATCCAAAAGCTATCTTAATGGCTTCATTGACATGAAAATTATGGCAATGAAACATTATTTTCACCACAACAGCTAGTACAAATAACAATCTATGTGCCAAAAGTTGCCGTCATGGATTGAAATCTTCAAGTCTTAGTAATTTATTTTTGTTTTTGGCCACTTCGTTAATGCATTTGAGGGAAAATTTGATACCCAAAAGTTGTCTTAATGGCTTCACTGACATGAAAACTATAGGAGTGAAACATTATTTTAACTAAAACAGCTTATACAAATAATGAAAGCACAATGAACACACTACAAATAAACCAAGAAAAATTGCTTCATCAGCTTTAGAATCAAATTTGCCAAGA
>QARZ01040878.1:135280-166332 GCA_013407115.1 Glycine latifolia
GCTTCTTTCAAATTACAAATTTCAGATTGCAATTCAGCAATTTTGGTTACATGTCATTTGAGATTACCTTTTAGCCTATTATTGGTTTGTGCAACCCTTTGAGCCTCTTCATGCATTTCATGGAAAGCATCAACAATATTATCATATTCAGAATTTACCTCAGATTCAGCACTTGAGAAATCTTCATCATCACTTAAAGTTGATGTAAGGCAAACATTTGCTTCTTCATTCTCACTTGATTATTCAAAGGTTGTTGAATCATTGTCTTCCCATGCTATATATGCCTTCTTTGACTTCCCTTCTTTCTTTGCTTTCCTCTCACCTTGTTGTTTGTTCAAAAAGATTGGACATTCAGATTTAATGTGTCTAGGCTTTCCACATTCAAAGCAAGTGAAGGTGGTAGAGGCATTGTTGTTGTTGATGTTGTCATTTTTCTTGTTGAACTTGGTGAATTTTCTGTTCTTGTTTCTTCTCATGAATTTGTTAAACTTTTTGACAATTAGATTCATATTGCCATCTTGATTTTCTTCACTTGAATCTTCTTCCTTTTCCACTCTAGAGGATGCAACTTTTAAGGCTATACTTTTATGTTTCTTATCTGCATCTTCTGCATTGGTTAGTTGTGACACTTCAAGTTCATACTCAAGAAGCTTACCAAAAAGTGCAGCCATGGACATTTTGGACAAATCTTTGGATTGATTGCTGTAACTTTTGATTGTCATGGTCTTGTTAGACACTTTAATATTCTGATGTTTAATTCCTCAGCATCAAAACTCTTTCCAAGACCAAGAAGATGGTTGACAATGTGAGTAAACCTTGTTTGCAGCTGAGATATGTTTTCAGTATTTCTCATCTTGAACATTTCATATTCATGAATCAGGCATGCTTCCTTGATCTCCTTACTTCATTTGTTCCTTCATGAGTTACCTCTAACATTTCCCACATTTCTTTTGCACTTCTGCATCTCACAGTTCTAAAGAATTCATCAGAAGAAAAAACAGATGTAATCATATTTTTAGCTTTAAAATCATATTACACAACTCTTTTTCAGCATCTGTCATTTCATCCCATTCTTTGGGAATCAAATTATTATCAACAGTTTTCATTGGAACCAAAGGACCTTTTTCAATAGCATTCCATGCACCGGGATCATTGGATTGAATAAAGATCTGCATACGATTTTTCCAAAAACTAAAATGCTCACCCTCAAACATTGGTGGACAATTGAGAGAAGCTCCCTCTCTAAAAGTTATTTGAGTAGTATTCATTTTCTTTGAAAAGAAAGTGATCTTGAATAACTTTCAAGAACCAGATCTTGAAACCAATTGAAAACACAATGAACACTATACAAATAAACCAAAAGGGGGGTGAATTGGTTTAAAACAGATATTTAAAATTTTTCTAAAACAATTTGCGGAATTTGAAAACTGGATCGTATAACTTAATCACCTTTTGAAAAACCATAACTTTCTTTCAATCAAGATCAACCTTGATATGCATGTAATGACAGAAACCTTTTCTTGCTAATAGTATTTTGATTACCCAAATCCAAGCAATGAAAGAAATACAGAATTAGAACAAAAGACTTAGCAATTTATACTGGTTCACCTCACTAACATGGAGGCTACATCCAGTGTCTTCCAACCAACACTAGGTTAGAGTTTTCACTATATCAAAATATCTTTTATAAGCAATTTACAAGTGATTATCTTTCTCAACCCTAGATAAAGAATCTGAATTCTAAAATACTATTAGAAAATAAATCACAAAGATCCTGAGAACCCTACTCAAATCTTCAACTCTAGAGAACCCTACTCTAGAATGCTTTAAAAGAAACAAATTGATATATCACAACAGAAATTTACCACATAGAAAATTCTAAAGAAAGATTCAAGAGACACAACCTGTGATCCTTCAATGTATGAATGAATGAATTTACCAATCTATCAGGTTTAATGAAATTCAATGCTCAGAATCAAATTCTTGAAAAACTTCTTTTCTTTAACACATCTCTTCAAAAAAACTCAGAAATCTTGATCTCACAATGTGTTTCAAACTCAGAACAAATCAAAATCTTGAACACTTAGAAAGCTTAGTATCTTTTGGGTAAGTCACACACATGCTCAAAATAATTCGTTCTATTTCTATTTATAAAGAGCAAACCCATAAAGCTTTATATAAAACTTATTTAACTAAAAGTAATTGATTAAAACAATGTTGTAATCGATTATTTTACCATATGTAATCAATTAAAATACCAGATAATCGATTAATATGTTCTTGAGCTTTCTGGAAAAGTTTTCATGAACAAGATAATCGATTAATACGTAATGTAATCGATTAAAGCAGTCTTCATCTATGTGAAATAAGATGTAATAATCGATTACATAAAACTGGTCATCAATTAAACCAGTTAAGCTCAAAATATCAAATATGCTTGTGTAATCGATTAAACCAGTAATGCACCAAAACTGAAGAACTAAGATAATCGATTGCATAACATGGTAATCGATTAAAGCAGTGATGCATGATTTTCATATTGCACTATGTAATCGATTACAAGAAGGCTGTAATCAATTAATATGTTCTTCATGGATTTTCCAGATTTAGAACAAAGGCACTTAATCGATTAAAACACTGTGTAATCGATTAAAACAGTAAGTTTTCATTTTTCCAAAAACTTAACCATGAGAACTTTGTATTCTTTTCAAATCATTTGAGCAACTTTAGTAATTTAATCAAAAACATGTATGCATGAGAAATGAGAATGCAAATGCAATGCAAGGATCACATGGCAATGAATCTTAAATCACTTAGACAAATTACAAATGCCTTCAAATTGATTGGGCATGTAAAAAGCTAAATTTAGTAATTTTTTCTTATTTTTGGCCACTTCGTTAATGCATTTGAGGTCCAAATCGAGACCTGAATGTTATCTTAATGGCTTCATTGAGATGAAATCTATAGGAGTGAAATTTTATTTCAACAAAAACATCTGACACTAATAACAATCTAAGTGCTAAAATTTGCCCTCATGGATTGAAATCTTCAAGTCTTAAATTTTTTTTCCTATTTTTACCCTAATTCTCAACCTCAGTCCATATGTCTATCGCACAAACCCTAACCCTACTATATTAAATGATGCATTGACACTAAAATTCACCCTAACCCTAGCCCTAACCCTAGGTCATAAAATATTAACTTTAACCTTGAACCCTACACTTAAGAGGAGAAAGAACTCTTTTTCTCTTGTCTTTCTTCTTTTCTTCTTTTTCTTTCACTCACAGGTTCACTACTTCATCCTCATTTATTTGCGTCAGGGAATCCAATCACATCAGAGAATCCAATGATTTAGACCTTATTTATTCACGTCAGGGAATCCAATGATTCAAACCCTAACCTTAACCATAGGTCGTCAAGCCTTAAGTCTAACCCCATACCTACTCTTAAGAGGAGAGAGAACTTATTTTCTCTGACCTTTCTTCTTTTCTTCTTTTTCTCTCACTCACGAGTTCCAATGCTTCAGATCCTCATTTATTCACGTCAGGGATCCAATGCTTCAAACCCTCATTTATTTACATCAAGGAATTCAATGCTTCAAACCATAACCCTAAACCTAGGTTGTAAACCCTTAACCCTGACCCTTATATATATAATTCATATTCACCTTTGTTTAACACATCCACACAACACTTTCTTGCTCTATTACTTTCTTCCAACTTTGCAAACATAAAGCCTCTGTCACATTTCTTTCTCTATTCTTTCTCTATTACACTACAATGGTCAAATATACAAAACAGATGAAGGGAACATGTTTCAATACCCCTACCCATTGTTATTTCAAACAAAGCGAGGCCTGACACTTGAATCCTTGAAAAGAAAAATCCACAAAAGGCTTTACCTTCAACCATTGGACCAAGTATCAGATATTTCATTCCAATACTCATAAGTAGTGGGACGCGGAATGCTCAAGTTTACAACAGTGCAGCTTGTTGACGCCGAAGACATCAAAGGTATAATTTTTGTTATTCGCCAAAGTGATATTCTTGAATGTTGTGAATTGTATGCAAACATTGAGCTACATACACTACCCAAGTTCTTACTGTACCATTTTCCACCAATTTTTTAAACTCATAAGCATTTGATGCTACTGAGGATCAACCTCACCCATACATGAGTACCCCTGCAGCAGAGCCTACCTCATCAACCTAACCAAATGAGCCTAAGTTTACAGCAAAGCTTAACTTACCTAACAAAGAACTCCAGTGTGAAGTTTAGTGAGGATGAAGATGAAGTTCTACACAATCAACCCCAATAGGAAGATGATTAGGAAAAAGTTGAACCTGTTTCACCAATAACAACCATACCACCATACTACATACCACAACACATGCAAAATTTTGAAAAATCTAATTTTCAAGATTCTGAATATGACCATAGCTTGGATCACGAAGCAGTCCAACATCCGGTGTGGTCTCTCTTTGAAGGGATGTGTTCTCTAACAAAACAAGAAGTACAACATGCTTTGCAGCAGTATCTGTTGGATTTAGGGGGAGCTACTTCAGGAAAATGAAGAAATTACTCAAGATTTGGTTTTGAGCTTTCAACATGCAAAGGACAACTTGAAGACAATTTAGGATTAAAAATTGTGTAAGAGAAAAGCAATTCTGGTGATCCAAGTGCATTGCATTCATTCATCACATAATCAACTAATTAAGTCAACAAAAATCACAAAGCTTTTTCAACTCAACTAAAGGCTTTAAATAATTCAAAGGCTTTAAGAAAAAGCGTTTTTCACTGTAATAATCGATTACAGTAAGAGTATAATCGATTATTCTGTTCTTCGTTAAATCTAGAAACATTTCAGGAACACTTTAATCGATTACCATGTCGAATTAATCGATTATTTGACCTATGTTTTAATATGAACTTCATAGTTGAACTGGTTTAATCGATTATATTAAAGCCGTAATCGATTACTTGCTTATATCTGTTTTTAGCATTAAACTGCCATAATCGATTACCCAAGTTCGTAATTGATTACACCTTGTTTTGACAAAACTATGCTGCACTGGCTTAATCGATTACCAGGATTCGTAATCGATTATCTAAGCTTTTTGAAAAGATACTAGAACTGGTTTAATCAATTACCAGGTTCTGTAATCGATTAAACAAGCTTTGTGAAAAATGTACCTTGACTATAATAATCGATTACATCTCGGTTTAATCGATTATTTTGATTGTGATTCAAACCCAGAAAAGCTATGAACATATTAATTGATTATAATGGAAATGTAATCGATTACCAAAGCATTTTAATCAATTATTAGTGTGTTTTAATCGATTACGGACGGTTAAAAACTTCTGTTATAAATAGAACCCTTGCTCAGCTGTTTTTGTAACTTTGTGGAATAATACCCATTCGAAATTTCTGAGCAAAAATAGTCTTCTGAGCTTTCTAAATTCTTTTCTGAGGGTTTGATTCAGTCATGCTTCATGTTGCATTGATCATGTGAAAATAAGTCATTCTTGAAGCATGCAACCATTTCAAGATTAAGGAAAGCTATGTTTCTTGTGTTTTAAAGATTCAACCTGTTCTGGTAAATTCATTTGCATTACATACCTTGGATCATCAGGTTTTTTCTCTCTTTAATCTGATTATAATTTTCGTTTTGTATTTTGTTTTGAAAATTGCTATTGTATTTGGTTCTTACATGTAACTAGAGATAGGGTTTCTCTAGGGGTTTTGCTGAGTAGTGTTCTTAGTGGGTTTGTCTCTAAGGATCTAATAGTGTTTTAGATTTCTGAACTTTATCTAGGGTTGATAAAGAGAGGTTGTGTAATTGTTTGTAAGAACAGATATTAAATAGTGGAACTTCACTCTAGTGTTGAGTGGAAGAAACTGGATGTAGCTTCATAGTGTTTGAAGTGAACCAGTATAAATTGCTTGTGTGTTGTTTCTGAATCTATTCTCCTCATATTAATTGTTTCTTGTTTCATTTGCTTATCTTGAAAAAATCAGTTTTGATCCATTGAATCCTAAGGGGCTGAATTACTTGATTGAATAAGATTTCTTGGTTTTGAAATGTGATAAAGATCCTTTGAAAACTCTGATTTTGATTAAAGAATTTTGATTTACCAAGGTCTAACCAATTCACCCCCCCCCAACCCTCTTGGTTAAGTGTGAAGTATTCATATCATTTTCAGTATCATGTGAGCAAAGAAGCTAATTACAAGACACAATTATCAAACCCAACAAAGCTAATTGTCATTTGTGATGATGATAGTTGTGCTTGGTGTAATAACCTAGGTTTATAATTAAGAGAAAAAGAAAGAAAGTTTAAAATTTGCTGAATTCCGTCAGAAAAAGCGTTAGCGACGGATTTAGCGACGGAATTAGCGACGGATTTAGCGACGGATTTAGCGACGGATTTAGCGACGACTAAATTCTGGCGCGAGTAGCGCCACAGATGCTGGATTTTGGCGCGATTAGCGTGAAAAATGGCGCGGTTAGCGCCAGGACGCGTACCAGACCACTATATAAGGTCATTTCACGCGATTTTTGGGCCAAAAATTGCTGCTTCTTCTTCCTAAAGCCATTTTCTCCATTAATGAAGTAAAAAGCTTCATATCTTCTCCATACTTCATCTAAACACTTCCTACCCAACTGAGAAAGTGATCAGAGCCCCGAGATAAGAGTAAACCCCCGATTGATTTCTGAGAATAGCTGAGAAACAGTGAGATTTGATTTCTCTGAGAGAACCTTTGAGAGCTCGGAGTTTAGAGGCAAAGGAGGCCTTGATTGAGCAAGCTACCTTAGGGAAAGCGATTCCCTGGTGTTTCTGAACATCACAGAGGTAAGAAATTCGAGCTCTAACTGTTGGTTCTGTGGATTGGATTTTGTGATTTTGGGGTTATCTTAAGGGGTGTTTTTGGAGGTGTTAGAGCCGTAATTAGGCTCGGACTCTGTAGAGTTTTATGCTCAGAGGACTGTTCTAAGGAAGTTAGAGCCTTGAATCATAATTACTGATGAAGTTTGATTTTGGCTCTGAGTATGTATAAACAGAGATAAAAGACTAGTAATGTGACTAGTATGAACCTTAGAGCAGTTGACAAAGTTGCTCAGGAGGCTGTATAGATGAGATTGATCGGTTGAAACTGATGATGATGAGATGTTGGGTTTAGGCTATTATGAGCAGGGATATGCTTTGTGTTAGCCTGATCAGAGTCCTTGTAGAGACTCTGTAGCCTTGATGAGGCCGAGAGGGATCCTGTTGAAGGGTCTGAAATCTCTTGTACAGCGATTAGTATATGTTTATTGAGAGGATGATAATTCCTTTCGTTTGAACGTCCTAGAACTGTAAATTGATGTGTTATGTATTGGTTCTTGTGTAGGACGTGAGCTTGATAGCTCTGGTGGTGTTGACCACGAGGCCGGGAGAGCCGGTGATCTGTCTAGAGCAGGTAAGCTCTTGATTCTTGAATGTATTCCCTTTTGTTGTGTTCAGCCATTCACCAATCTGAGGTGATGGTTCTGTTATGTGGTTATGTATATGTTGTTGCTTGGTTGTTGGTCAGATTGGCTGATGAATGATGATTGTGCCCTATGAGAGGGTAATGACTGTAATTTGATTTGTGATGCTTGTCTTTTGGTTTGGATCCAGAGATGGATGATTATGATTTGTTTTAGTTGGAGATAAGCATGATTGATTGTAGAATCCTATGGTAATAGGATAGATGACAGGTGATGGTTATAGGCCTGATATGAGATGTTTCCTGTAAGATAGAGGCCGGCCCGGTATATAGGAGTCCTCCAGACGTGGTTGTACCTATATATTTTCGGGGTGCCTATGATAGAAGCCGGCCCGGTATATAGGAGTCCTCCAGACGTGGTTGTACCTATATATTTTCGGGGTGCTTCTGATAGATAGTCATTATTGAGACAGGATATGAGTTGTAGCTCATGATAGGGGAGCCGGCCCGGTATATAGGAGTCCTCCAGACGTGGTTGTACCTATATATTTTCGGGGTGCTTCCGATAGATAGTGATTTCCTGCCATGAGATATCCTAGTATATATTGGATCCTATGTGAGTGGGGATCGGCATATATATCTAGATGAAAGTATATGCAGGATGATGATGATAGGCAGTAGATGATGAGGATATGTGATAGATGGTGATAACTATCGGAATCACATAGATATTGACAGATGGTTGTACATTGACTGCTTATGTGTTGATTGAATGAAATAAATTGATGATAACCATGATAATTGTGATGTTTTATCTGTGTATCTGTTGTCAGTGAACCAGGGGAAGGAAATACCTTCAAGGGCCCTGAGTTTACTGAGATTTTATATCTCACCCCGTTTGTGGGACTTATATTTCAGGTGATTCATCAGGAGGAGGAGCAGATAGATCCCAAGGCAAGAAGCCTATGCAGGGATAGTTGCTGCTGATAAACCTTAGGCTTAGATGACACGAGCTTGTGGCTCGGATGTTTTGTACTTAGCATTTGGTTTGTTTTGATGTACCCTGATGAGATATTTGTATAGTTTTGTACTGTACAGAGGAACTTGATGTATATTCACCATATTATAGTGTACAGTGTTATGATAGTGACCCTTGATGATGTCACTCTTTAGTTATGCTTCCAAACTGCTTAAACTCTGATTGATTATTTGCTTGTATGTGATTCTGTGGTTAGTAATGACCCTTCCAGCTGAGGGGGCGTTACACTTGGAGGTGCAAGGCATCATACATCCTTGCAAGTAAGCAATGGGAAATAAGAAAGCTCCGTGAACCCCATACATGTTCAATTCCATCAATCTCACAAGATCATGAAAAGCTATATTTACTCATTAGTAAAATAAGCATCCACAACTTGATTGAAAATGATCCATCAACTTCAGTGCCAGCCTTGATAGCACACATCAAAAGCACTAAAGGATACACCACCGGGTACCGCAAATCATGGTTGGCAAAGCAAAAGGCTATTGAAAACATCTACGAAAACTATAAAAGATCATACCACAATTTACCGAGATTGTTGCAAGCTAAGCAGCAATTTCTTCCTGGTATGGTCATGAAGAAAGAAACAATGTCAATGACACCACAAATAGTTCAAGCAATAGAAGGTTATGTGATGTTCCATCGTCTTTTTTGGAGTTTCAGACCTTGTATCGATGGGTTTCAATATTGCAAGCCCATGGTTCAAGTCGATGGAACATGGTTGTACAATAAGTACAAGGGGACCCTCCTGGTGGCAATTGCACAAGATGGCAACAATAAAATCCTTCCAATAGCCTTTGTTGTTGTCGAGAGTGAATCAGCGGAAGCATGGCTCTTCTTCCTCCAAAACTTAAAAAGGCATGTCACCCCACAATATGGTCTGTGTTTGATTTTAGATAGACACGAGTCAACAAAAAGTGTTTACTCAAGACGTGATAATGGGTGGATGACACAGAATTCTCTGCATGTGTTCTACATTTGAAACATTGCATAGAATTACATTAGGAGGTATAAGAACAATGCCATTAAAACACTAAGTATCAATATGGGTGAGTGCCAAACTTCTTTCTTTTCATATTATCACTTCATTTTGCATTATTCGCAATATTGAAATTGTATGATTATAACTACTCAACATATGCAAGGATAGAGCCTACGTTCAATCACTACAACAACATTCTGTGAGAGGAAGCAAATGTTGATCGAGCAATTAATTGGCTCAGCAAGATTCCATGAGATAAAAGGAATCTCGAATGGGATGGTGGCCAATGATGGGAGCACATGACCACGAATATTTCTGAGTCGATTAATTTGGTACTCAAGAAATCTACCAATGGGTGTGCTAGTAAAATTGACATATCTAAGGTGTAATGCATTGTTCAACAAAAGAGGGAGAGAAGTCGCAGCAATGCTTGCATCTTGCTAGGTTTATATGCAAGTACTAAATAAGGCCATCAAAGACGCACAAAGAAAGGAAAACACTCACATTGTTCTTGAGTTTGATCGACACAACACACGATTCTTAGTCTAGGAGACAATAAATCCGAGAAAGGCTTGACCCGCTAGAGATTTCACAATCAGGCTAGATGAAAGGTGGTGGTGTGTAAGCATGCTCACCATGAGTACAAGAACTACATACATCCAATGTATATGTTGGAAAGTGTCTCCAACGTATACACAAGATTGTTTGGAGAATTGCGTAATGAAGCGTATTGGCCACCATGTCATGAGCCAATGATCTGCCCCGACCCAGACAATAAAGGAAATTCTAAGGGTCGTCCTGTCTCTTCTTGTATCCACACCGAAATGGATATCCGAGAACGGGGTCAACCAAAGCGATGTTTCATGTGTCGCATCCCAGGTCATTCAAAGAAAAATTGCCCCCACCATGTAGGCTCAAGCCAACAACATTGAATTTGTCATATTCTTTATATTTTAAAATTTTGTTGTATTGTTTCAAATTTAAATATTCGTAATTTAAATATTTTAGTTCAATTCGAGTTGTTGCTATATTTTTTATCTTCTTTTGCTCATAATCTTCTAACTAAAACAAAATACAATTAAAACTTCAATATAAAATAAAATACATAAGTTTGATAGGATTTATGATATGATAAGAAAAGAAACATGTATAAAGAATATTAATTTATTTAAAAGTTTAAATTTGGTCAACTAATCTATTTAAAGATCTATTTTATATTAAAGTTTATATTAGTCTAATTTTTCTTTATATTGGACAATAGACTCATAAATCATTGAAAGAAAAATCATTGTAAACAAACTATAATCTATAAAAATCAAAATTATGTAGTAGACATATCATCTTAAAATTATTTTTTAACAAAACTTTCTTTTAAATCAACTTTGTTTCATTTTAGTAAATTATTTTAAAATAAATCTATTTAATAATTGGAATATAAATTATAAAATAAAATATATGAAAAAAATTATAATACAAAAATAAATTTATTTAAAAAAAAACAAAAAAAAACTGTGTTATGAAATTGGTTCCTGGAGAACCAATTTCATAATGTTGATATGAAAAAAAAAAACACACTTTATGAAAATGGTTCCCCATAACACATGTTCCTTATTTACTGCTTCCCTTTCAACCTGTGTCTTAGATTTTTTTCTGAGTAGTCTGATTTTCCTTATTTACTGCTTCCCTTTCAACCTGTCTTAGATTTTTTTACAGCATGTTGGAGAAGGATGGTAAGTAAAATATTCTGTTTACAAAAGGAATGGAGGCTGCAGTATATTTTTACATTACAAATATTTTTTACATCATATTTATTATAAGATAATCCTTGAAGAACAAAAAAGCTGAAGAAAAAAGGTCATGTCACAAACTGAAGAATCTAAATTGACTTTTGTTGTATCTGTTGTCATTGTCAAAATTGTAGACATGCTTCCTTCTTCTACTAAGAATTCAGAAATGTATTCTTTAAATCCCAAAACTGGTTTCATATATGGGTAATTGGTTTCTAAACGAAATTATTAGGGGATTTCTTTCATTTTTCCAATTTCCCCTTTTTTAATTAAAAAATTAAATATAAACATTACTAAATCATTATTTTATACAAGTGAAAAAAAAGTGTACGAGTGACTGTTACTGTGAGTATTCAAATATCAGGACTCAAATTAAACCCACTTGGTGTTCATATTTTTTAATTTTTAGAGTTAATGTGATTTACTTTATCAATATAACTAACGTAGTTAATTAAGAATCGAAATAAAATAGTGAAAAAATTTGCAACAGTAATTAAAAAAAAATTTTAAAAATGAAAAGCAAATATAAGAGAAATGTGAGGAGCCTAAACGGAAAAGTAGGGAGTTAAACAAGATAAAATTGAGAAAGAATGTGTAAAAACTAAAATGATATCACCATTTAATATTGTTGTAGATTATGATATCTAAAGGCATATAAATTTCAGGGACAAGCTTTTACCAAAGAATAATAAAAATAAACGAGTAACGATAGAAAACATAAAGAAACCAGCGTGTAAATGCCATTTTTGTAAGCATTCTAGCTCAAATTTCAACATAAAACTAATAGGTCCATAAAGGCAAAAATGCCTTAAAACATCCCTAATAATAGCCAAAAAGCCTGTGTCTAGTTGGATGGCCCCTGCATGGTAGGTTTGATTTGTTCCTACAACATTTTTACCCCATCAGATTTACATTTTGCAAAATAAAACTAAAGCCAACTTTCATCATCCATATGCTCAACATCACTATCAGCACCTTCATATTCATCAAAATCCTCATCATATAATGGATCAGCATCATCTTCAGAAAAACCATGTTCTATATCCTCATCGGATGATTCATTGCTCGTACTGCTATCCTCACATTCTGATTCATTCTCAGAATCTTTGTCCTCTTCATCCTCTTCAGAAATCTCATCCGGATAATCATTTAGTGGATTGTTTTCAGCTGTAACCAACAAATGTAATAGATTCTTTAACCATTTGAGATTTTGCATTAAAGAATAATGATGAGAAAAGGTAGATTAGCTAAATACCATTTGAGTCATCAGATTCATAATCTGAATGATCTGTCCCATCATAATAGTCCTCCTCCTCAACTTGAACTCTGAGCCAATGATAAGCGACAGTGTCAAGAAGCAAGAAAATACAAAACCTAATTGAACAAGTATTGACAATACTCACAGTGGATATGAACACGAAGAATCATCAACGTTTATATCCATCTCATCCTTCACGGTGTAGAGGTCGTACACATAATCCTCTGTGTATGTCACACAAAACAATGCATCACAGCCAATTAATTAAACAAAAAAAAAAAAATAGGTCAGCATTTATTGACGTGTCGACATCAATGATAAAATGTCACAAGATAACTATTGTATGAAAAACAATAAGAAAATGTGTTTTCCTCCACTCATCTGTCAGTTATTTAAATAAAGGTTAGGCAAAAAGTAGCAATTTTTAATGGTAGTTAGCAACTAAATAACTACCTTCTTTGGAATGACCAACCAACTGAGCAATCAAATCAGTTTCAACCTCTGCAGCCGCATTAGGAATAAACTCTCTCAGTAAAGGGAGGTAACTAGACAAAAGTTGTTGATCCTCCAATGACATTTCTCTGCATTGATCACAAGAAATGTGGTTTCCCATGATAATTATCCAAACAAAGGATAACAAAAACTCGGATGGAACAGTGTTGTTAAATGGCTACCATGACAGTATGGCATGGCAAAAATACAATAAGATAACATACAGAGGTCATGGCATGGCTGTGTTTCATATGGTGGGCCATGGCAGCACCACTCTCACAGTGACCACGGCACAGGTGGTGGTTATGGCAGAAATAGCCCACAAAAAAAAAATAAAAAAACAAAAGATGTGTCCAGTTGACCCAACCATTTTCATCACATAACCCTGTGATCCATGAGTTTTTTGGAACCCTAAATAATAGAAGTCTCACTCACTACTCCAGCTGCCCTAAATAACAAAAGACTCACTCACCTTTCCAGCCTTCTTACTCCACCACTTCGTTTTCGCTCAAGTTTTCCACCTCGCTTCCATCTCTAGCAACAGCGACCTCCATCAACCCAACTCTTACTCTGGCAACTAACATCTCTGTTCTCTGTTTGTTTTCCCCCCTTTGTATCCCTTTTCACTTCCCTTTCTATTTTCTGTTTATATTCTGCTCTATTTTTGCCTCTCTATTTTTGTTCTCGCCTCTCTCTGCTTTGTTTGTATTCTGCCCTTTTTATCTTTTCCATTTTTTTTAATTCTGTTACTGTGTTTTTCTTACACCTATTATCCTTGTGATCTTGTTTGTTTTTATTCTGCCCTTGTGCTCTCTTGTTCCATCATACCCTCTAGTTCTCTTATTCTCATTATGCCTCTTCACTTATTCTCATCTTTGCCAAGTGCCCACTGCCAAGTGATTTCCCTATACTTTGTCCTATTGGTTGGTTTGAGCAGTGGTTCTCCTCTAGTCCTCTCTAACAATGGCAAGTGAAGATCAAACTTCACAACACTCCAAAAATTATTTTTCTATTAGATTCTTCAGTCATGTTTGGTTTTATATATATATATATATACACATCTATTGTTGCTGCCATGCTTCTGCCAGTTGCCAGACCAAGATGTTTGCTGCCATAACAACATTCTGATGGAAATACTTACTCCTGTTGCACTTCCTTATTTTTTTCTTCATTGTCAATGCGAACAATGTCATATAAGTGGCACATTTCTTGTAATGCTTTATCATGTGCTGTCCCTTTGTTTCCCTTCCTGCTTTTCCATATTTGTTCAAAGCGAGCATCTTTTGCCAAAGACTGGAAGAAAGAATAAAAAGAGATGTAATTTTGCCACAAGGAAACTTAAAAAATCATTTCATGTTTGTGCTGTACTCCAAAGCCAATTACTTTTGACAAATTATAGAATTGAAATCTGTGTACTCCTAACAAAAATCTATTGCCATGTCTATAAGCAAACATGTACCTTATTCATTGTCTTCTAAACAAAATTTTCAAACATAATACAAACTGTTAAAACGTAAGTTATACAAGGAACAACACTCAAAATCTTAAACAAGATTTTAGTGAGTTGATTACAACTCAAGCAGGTCAGTTGGTGATTCAGGATACCAACAAGTAAACCATGCTAGGTATAAAAGCTAAAGAAGCAGCAGTATGTCATTAACATTGGTTTCATTGTCACTCAAGATAGATGATGCAACATCAGTGGGAGGAGATATTACAGAAAAGATAATTTCAAATATGAAAGGGGAGAGGGGGTTAAGAGGGAGGGGACCTACAGCAAAGCAGGTTTTTGAAATGGAAGTCGGAAATTGAGTTTGCAAGGATATCACCATTATTAATACACTTACATGTTTATCATCTTCTACCTAATTAAGAATTTACTATTGGAAATAGCATAGGAGTTCTAATACAAAAATAATAACAAAAACACACTGACTATTCTTAAATTTAGGTCCATTAACTTAAATCCTCGTCCTATTTCATAAAAAAACCATTAGCCACTGATTAATTGAGTAATGGAACAACCATATCTAACCAAAAACATAATATTATAACATAGCATAGGCACCCATATACACCATAAAGCAATGATCACATTTAGAACCCTGGCTGGCTAAAAGAAACTTCCCAATCTTACAAATGAGTTCATGTCTAGTTGAACTAATGCTTGGGGAATAATTCCAGGAATGCTGTTATTACAATTACACTAAAAATTAGCATAGGACTTTCATATCACAGTCATATCCAAAGCCTTATACAAAGAGTTCTATTGGAGGATACAGAACAGGGGAGGAGATTGCATTATACCCTGAAAAATTTATAATTATTCAAATAAAAATGCAAAACATGTACTTTATTTACAAGCAGGAGACTTCACCTAGGGGAATAAGGCTTTGTTGTTGTTTGTTTGTTATTTTCTAGCAAGAGAATTAATTGCAGAATTCTCAAAAGTCATATGAAATTAAGCTTAAAAGTCTATTTCTCGAATCTTACCATCTCAGACACTAGGTTATTTTTCTTAATGAGGGAAACAATGTATTTTTTACCTAAAGTAATAAAATTTCAATGTTTTTGAACAGAAATAAGAATAAACTAGATCTGAGTTTGGAAAACACTCAAAATAGATGAGCGAAAACTTGCCCTACACATTAAGTTCTTTAATTTAAGGTCAAGGTAATATAGTTAAAAGCAACTAGGAAAATCAAATGAAATGAAATTCTTCAGCACAAATACAGAAGGAATGGGGAAAAAATAAAACAGTTCCAAAACCAATCACAGAATCATACAAAATTTCAGAAAGGAGGTTGTAAGATGAAAGTAGTATAAAAGGATATAAGAAGAAATGATGCAAGGGCATGTCCACATGTATAGAGAGAGAGGAGACTTTAATACAATTTCCAATAGGTTGAACAATCAAGTATAAATTCCCATCCCTTAATAAAGAGCATTATGGGCATCCAAAGATGTGCACATCAATAAATATGAGTAATATGAGTCATGTAACAAACCTCCTTTTCTTGTTTAGCTTTATACAATAGCTGATCTTGCTTCTGCAGACATTAAAAGTAGGAAACGTTGAAAGACAAAGTATAATTAGAAATGTGAAGTTAATACAAAAGTACAATTAGGGTGAGCAGTTATTTGGTTACTTTAAGCATGCACAAGCAGATGTGAGTTTGTGATTCTGCACAAGCAGATGAGAGAGGGGAAGAGAAGGGAAGAAGAAAGGGCTTACATTATCCCTGTTAAAGAAGTTCTTTCTTTCCTCAATTTTTGACTTGGAATCAGATGCACCACTGGAACCAGGATCCTAAAGAAACAAACAATTTATAAGGGCACATTTATCCAGTTTATCAATGATGATTAAAAGTTGTCACTTATTGAGAAGACCAACTCAATAAACTGAAATAAAAGATGTTGAAAATGGAGAACAAAGTGACTTAGACGAGAGAGCATCAGTCCAAAAATACACACATCATGTTGCTACTCTATACCATATGGAGAACGAATCTGTAACCACTGTCAAGGTGGGCAACTTACCACAAAGGATTGCACAATATCAAAGGTGACCTCAGAGCTGCTTATTGTCTCCACATGTTGCACAAAAACCTTCTTGTTATGAAATTCCACTAAAGAAGAGAGACTTAATATCAGGAGTCATGCATAATATTAAACACGCATTAAATGAAAAAAATTATTCTATCAGTTTTCGCAGCATTTCATTCTCTGTCACTAGTCATCTCAACTCTAGCAAGACTTTTTTTATATTTTCTTCATGAGTCACTTGATAACCTTATTTTTCGGTAGCACCATGACAACTTTGTTTTCTTATATAAAAAAATAAATGATAGAGAAAATACTCATAGACACATTAAAGCAAAACCACTATCATGTCAACCATATCTCTGTCATGGTGGATGCTTGTTACAATGCATCATGTGTTAGCGGCAAATTGTGGTAGCACACTTAACTTTACGTGATGCAATACTGTGGTGTGACACAGGTTTGCAATAGTGCCAGTTGTGGCCACATTTAGCAGCAGGTGTGTGCGGGATGAGGATAAGCTGTTAGTAATATTCTGTTTTAGTTAGTTAGTTAGTTACACTAACTGTAGGAGGGTCAGGAATTATAAATAGGAGGTGGGTGGCTGAGGAAAGGCAGCTTGTAAGCAGAAAGTAGTAGGAGGTTGTGATTCCTCGAAGTATCACACATGTACTGCAGGAGCTAGTCTCCAAAATCAATAAAGATTCATTCTTTTCCTTCTTTCTCTCTAAATCTGAACCAGGTTCCTAACATACTCACTTATGCCGCCCCTAGTAATTACTATCTTTTGTGTATTTTTCTATTTTTCAGTATGCATGATATAAAATTATATATTAATGTATATTGTTTCTGGACTTTGCAATAGCGGCCATCCCGCTATCTGCTATCCCACTTTAGCCTTTTAGGGGCTGGTTGCTCCACACCGCTATCTGGTGCTGACTACTTAGGTGACGTATATACTTAGAAATAGATACCTCAGAGTCATGTTAATTGCTCTCAGATAGCACAGAAAGAAACAGAAAAGTAGCAGCATGATCTCAATAAGGAGAATGAGTAATAATAATAATCAGCTTGGAAAATGAATTTGTAAGAGCCTGCATAGGGCAAAATGAATACTCTAATACCCCCCCGCCCCCGGAAGACTCAATGAGGTTGAGTCTTTGAAAGGAGGCTCGAGTACATTGAGTTTGGACCTCAAGAAAAGAAATCTAGTCAATACTCAGTTTCAGTACTTGACCTTGCAACAATCTGTTGTTTTTAGACCACCAAGAAATAAGATTAGGAACACAATAAATAGAAACGCCTGATGTAGACCTTTGATCATCAGGATCAGATGCCCAATCTGCATCACATATAGCTTTAATCAGAATAGGAACCCCTGGAGTAGCAGCTTTGAGAAGTAAGCCATGATGTAAAGAGCCTTTTAGATACCTAAGTATTCTTTTTACAGCTGTCCAGTGAGTTTCAAGAGGATTAGCCATGAATTGACAGACTTTGTTTACAACAAAACTAAGCTCAGGTCTGGTTATGGTGGAGTATTGAAGTGCTCCAACCACTGATCTATATGGAGTGAGATCTGAGAATATATCTGCTCCTGTTTTAGTGAGCTTACATCCAGAAACCATGGGAGAAGCAATAGGTTGAACCTCAGCCATTTTAGTTTTCTGTAGAAGATCTCTTATGTATTTGCTTTGAGTTAGAAGAATAGAGCCATCAGACATAGTCTTGACTTCAATTCCCAAGAAGCAATCTAGCTTCCCATGTTGTTTTAGAGAAAAATTAGAATGAAGCTTGACAGTAAATTGCTGGACTAGCGTGACAGAACTGCCAGTGATTATGATATCATCAACATATACCAAGAGATAAATGATATGAGAAGCATCTTTGAAAACAAAGACTGCATGTTTGTTTCAGCTCATATAGAGCTTTGTTTAGTTTACAAACTAGAGTAGTATTGGGATTTTCAAAGACTGCAGCTTGCTGCATATAAATGGTTTCTTCTAGAAAACCATTTAAGAAAGCATTATTGATATCAAGTTGAAATAGTTCCCAATTATTGGTTAGAACCAAGGTTAGAATCAACCTTACTGTAACAGGTTTGATGACAGGATAAAAAGTTTCATTAAAATGAGAACCCGCCCCTTGATGAAACCATTTTGCTACTAGTCAAGCTTTATACCTGTTGACAGTCCCATCTGCATTTTCCTTGACTCTGAACACCCACTTGCAGCCCACTGCTTTTCTATTAGAGGGAAGAGAAACTAAATACCAGGTCTTGTTATGTATCAGTGCCTCATATTCTTGTTTCATTGCAGTAAACCACTTTGGATAAGCCAGAGCTTGCTTTATAGACTTTGGTTCACAGTGAGCAAGTAACTAAGTTGGGTTAATTCTAGGTAAATGAATTCCAGGCTTTGATCTGGTCTGCATTGAATAGGAATTAACTGGTCTTGCAGGTGAGGAAACTGCAGGAACATTTTTTGATGCTACACTGTGTGAAGTATCAGAAAGAGACAGATCTGATAACTGAAGAGAATTCTCTTGCACAGATGTAGATCCAGCTTCAATGTTAGGACTAGCAGACTCAGTTTCAATTGTAGGACTAGAATCAGCATTGATATTAGGACTAGAATCAGGATTTGAATCAGCTGTAGGATTGACAGAGGAAGAATCAGCAATAAAGTTGCTGGAAGAGGATTGCGAGGGAATGAGTTGAGGAACAATAGGTATGAAGGGAATAAGAGAAATAGGGTTAATAGGAGGTGACTCAGGCTTGGAGCGAGACAAGAGCAGATACGGATAAGGAAATTTAACTTCATTGAAAACAACATCCTTGGAGATGAAGAGTTTGTCAGTAGGAGAGAGACACGTATAGTCCTTATCAAATGTGGAATATCCTAGAAAAACACTCATGAGACCTAAATTCAAGTTTGTGTCAATTGTAAGGTCTAAGAAAAAGGAAACAACTAACAAGAGCAACCAAAGGCTTTAAGAAAATTATAATCTGGGGGTTTATTGAATAGAATAGTGTAGGGAACATTAAAGTTCAGGGAGATGGTAGGTATTGATCAAATACACTGCTGTGGTGAAAGCAAAGTCCCAGAATTTGAGAGGCAGAGAGGCTTGTTTGAGAAGAGTAAGGCCCAATTCTACAACATGACTGTGTTTCCTCTCCACTACACCATTTTGGTGATGTGTGTGAGGACAGATCAATCTATGAATGATTCCATGACTTGCTAAAAAATTGGTTAGTGGTCTGAACTCCCCTCCCCATTCTGTTTGAACACTTTTTATTTTGGAATTAAACTGAAGTTCAGCCATTAACTTGAACTGTTGAAGAACAGTGAAAGTTTCTGATTTATTTTTAAGCAAGTAAATCCATGTGAACCTAGAATAGGCATCAACAGAGGTTATATAATAGTGAAAACCATTTTTGGAAGGAATATGCGCAGGACCCCATAGATCACTATATATTAATTCTAAGAATGCAGCACCACGCAAATCGCATTAATCATCAATTATTGATTAAAGGTCATGGTGAGTCTTCTCTGAGACGTGCTATGTCATGTGAAACCTCCTACAGACACAGATTAGCTTATAGTATAAGAGTTGTTTCCGTTACTTTTCCTCTCTACCAGAAAACAATGCTAGCTAAATAACTTCACGTATCTAAGTATTATCAGTTATACAGCAATGAAACACTATATAATACCCATGAGTTCATCAAATAAGCTAACACAGATTAAGTTCTCATTCATTGACACACACACATTAGGTAAAAGTAATTCATAATTCGTATAATGCACACACATTTACTAGCGTAAAAATATGAAGAGGCTCAACCATGCATGAATCAAATAAAATCCACAAAAGAAACAAATTAAGAGTAACATACCCTTTTGAGCAGAATCGGAGGAGATTGATAAATTTCCAAAATCCAAGAGAGGACGCTTCAACGGCCTCTCGTTAATTTCCAGCCCTACATAGCCATGCCAAAACTTTAAGCCCAAATGAGACCCACAAAAAAAAAATAAAAAAGAGGAAGAGGGGTTTACAGAAAGCATCAAGTGGAGATTGCGAGGGCTTGCGTTTGACCCTAACCACCACGGGCTTCGGTGGTGGAGGCGTAGCCGAAGAGCTTTCGGCCATGTTCTCAGTTATAATAACTGAACTCAATTACGAACCAAATTTTGAAAGCGGTTCAAGAGCCGAACCGGTTTTTTAAGCTACTTCGGAAGAGGAGAGGGTTAAAGAAATTCTAGAACAGGAATCGGAAGCAAAGTCTGATATTTAAAATTTGAATTTGAAATAGGATTGTTAAGCTGTTATAGACTAGCACTAGCAGTTGTTCTGGGCAAACCTAGACCTGTCCATTAAGGCCCCATCGATTCTACTTCGGTCCAATAGTAGTACAATTTATTGGATTTTTCTTCTTGTACTAGACAAATTTCTTCATACACCCAAAAAAGACAGTGAAAAATCAAAAATGTCATTCCTTAAGATTCATATCGTATGAGCTTATGGATTTCCCAATCCGTATGGACTTAGGGATGAATCTGTAAGTCCATACGGATTTGCTAATCTGTAACCCCATACGGATTGACAAATACATAAGAATCTTATGGATTGTGAATCCGTAAGAACCTTATGGATTACAGATCGCCTCACCGACCTCGTCGGCATCGTCAATGGCGAGATTGAGGTGGGGATTGTGGTCGAGGACTGAGAGGGGGATGCTGAGGTCGAGGACAAAGTGGGAAATGGCGATGGAGGTGGTGCTAAGGCCGACGACCATGCCACTCTTCACGGACTCCACGGCCTTGTCGATGACGAGTCTCTTGAAGGTAATGGGCCGACAATAAGGTGCATTGCAGCATTATGGTATAGACCGTACGGATTGGCCAATCCGTATGAACCTTGCGGAAGGATATTTTTGATTTTTTGTTTTATTTATTGGTGTATGAGAAAATTGGTTGGTGTAGGAAGAAAAATCCCAATTTATTTCGATCATGAATGGGCACTAAAAAAGCATAAGTGGCAACACACTACTTGCCAATTACTTAACGAACCCTATTTTGTGTTTGTGCACCCCATAAATTTTAAAATTCTCAAAATACCCTTATTTATAATAATTTAATAGTTCCAAACTTTTCTCCTAACTCCTTCCTTCACAATCTAAATCTTTTGCACTCCTTGTTGTCTTCAACATGTCGGTGTCATGCGGTATATCTAAAGAAAAGAGTGAGCTTAACAGCTCCAAGGGAACAACCCCGGGTAAGGAATCTGGGATATTGACATCCACCAACAAGGACTACTAAGAGTCATGTCCCACATGCACGTATACATGTTACGTAAAGAGTTCAACTCGGCATACCTAACCCGATATCTGACACCTCCACAAACACTACTAACAAGTGTCTTGGGAGTTTTTAGCATCAGAGTGCCAACCTCACACGCATGCATGGGGAGTTCTTACAACGTCAGCTCCCCCACAAAAACACCATCAAACTCTTCATACCAGAACATCATCAAACATCAACACACAAGGACACCATCAAACATCCACACACCACATCCTATTTGTTAAAAGACAGCTTTTTACTAAGAGAACAGCACACAACAGGGACATGCAATCATCTTCATAGTCGGACTCCCCGGTCCCTAACTATGGTACTAAAGCTGTTATTAAACATGATAAACTCCCCTTACCTAACCAGGAGTTCCTCTTGAAGTCAAGCGGTGCTGAAACACTATACTCTGAAGCGTGAAAGCAAGGGTAGAGCTCCGCTCCTTGAACTTCACGAAGGGTCATCTAAGACTTCCGCTCTAGTCACGAGGTTCCTTTTGACGTAGGGGTTTCGTGGTTGCTACGGTGGTCCTCTGGGGTTGAAGGTGACACAGAAGGGTTGAGGAAGAAAGGTTTCTGGATGTGGGTAAGCTTAGAGAGAAAAGGAGAGAAAGGTGCAAAGAAGAAGAGAAGAAAGGAAGAAATAAGCTTCTGTAATACCACTCCACTGCCTATATACCTCGTTGACAGGACATGTCCATTATGCGTGCACAGACAGCAACCACAGACCAATAGAGTTGACTTAACATATCAATCACCAAACACACATACCAAGACAGAAACACAACAAATAACAATTACCAAAATAAACCAAATAATCAAGAAACATAACACACATCAAATTTAGCAACATGAAATTTTAGGGTGTTACAGAGGTGTTGGTGCAATGGACGGTGGTGTAGGCTCAATGGATGGTAGTACAGGTATAGGTGAGGGTGTAGGTGCAACAACAACTCTTAGCATAAACATCTGAGCCTGTTGAAGGTTCTAAAGAAAAACAACACCAAGGTTGGAGAATTGGGTCATGATTGCATTTTGCATGGGGAGCCTAAACAGCTCTTTTTCTTGTCGTTGGCGTTCAACAAATGATTCCTTGGATTGCCTATTCATGTATTGTACCTAATCTTTGGTTATAGTAGTGGGAGGCATATAGTTCAACGGAGTAGGTCCTGAGCTTGTGGAATAAACAACGAAAACATCAAGTTCACCAATCTCTCTCGAAGTAGCTTCATTTGAGGTTGTGGACTACTTGGATGAAAGTTTCTTGTCTTGAGGGACAACCTCATTAGCTATGACTGCATTGGACACCTCTGGAGTTTCATCCATGACACTAGTATTAGTATGATCACAAATGACCTCAGATATAATGGTATCGTTCACAGCTTTATCAGAAGCTTCAACTTCCTCCTTCATCTGCCTTGAGGGCAAATCTTCAGTGTAGTATAACTTGAACCCTTTCTTTTTAACATTATCTCATATGGGTAAATAAGGACATACCTATTCAACAACTATCTTAATATTGATGGCCTTTGAGATGTGCAGTCCCAGAGGATAGGCAGTGACTTGATCTTTCATATACATCAGCACATGGAGGTTGCCAAGAGAGGAGTAATTTTCTGGAGACAGGTTGAGATCTGCTGGATGTACGGGTGAAAGCTTTGTAAATGGCGTCCAAAGATTGACCTTCTTTTGGAATTCATTCTTTGTTGGTTCCACTTATTGCGAAGGGTCCCTCTTGTGCTTTTCAAATAGATCCCTAGGGATACTATTTTGGGTGCTCTTCTTATCCTTACACTTTTGAAGGTTTCTCCAAGCTATTGTTGGTGTAACCTCAGTGGATGGACAAAATATTTGCTAGTATCCAAGTGTAAGCCAATGTGGTTTCATCTTTATGAGTTGTGGCTATACTTGATGTGTCCATTATGGAGGCTGTAGATGAACTATGGCATCTATTGGAAGAGCCTTGAAGGCTTCTGATGGTGTATGCACATAGTCATGCCTTGTCCATGCGGGGGCTTGTATTGTGATGGATTTCCTATGAAGGGGTTATGCATGGATGATCTCAAAGAAGGAAGATGTATATAGTGGATTACCTTCAATAAATGCTAGAGGAAACCTCTAAGCATCTGTAGAGGGTGTTAGGTACAAGGGGAGCTTGAAAAGAATCAAGATGTTGAGGCTTTTTGACTTAGATAAGTTTTAGCTTTTTACATGCCATTCAATTGAAGGCATATGTAATCTTTGGATGTATAAAGAGTTTCATCCTATGATCCATTGCATTGCATAAACATCATTCATTGGCTTGCATTCATGGTTTTCATAAAAGCACATGTCTTGTGAAAAAGCTTTAAGTTTTCATGATTGCATAAAAAGCCAAGTGCTTATGGTTTAAGTTTTGGTAAAACCAATTTCGAACTGCCTTAATTGATTACCACAATATGTTAATCTATTACTTGAGCCATGAAGAACAAAATAATTGATTACAAGTATTAAGTAATCGATTACACTATGCAAACATAAAACAAGTCCTGACTGTGTTAATCGATTACCATTTATATGTAATTGATTACTGAGCATGTTTTTGAAAACAAGAATCCCTATTGTAATCGATTACATGACAGATTGATTGATTACTTTGTTCATGTATCTTTTTCCAGAAAGCTTAATCGATTAAATGTATAATTAATCGATTACACAAGTATAAATAATTGATTACATGGACGATTTAATCGATTACATTTAGTTACAACAGTTTTCTATAAAAAAACTGTTGGGTCTTTTGAAAAACACAGATCATTACATTGCGAATTTTCATAGTTTCCAAAAGTCTTCTGAAGTGAGAAGAGATACTGAGTCACAAAGCTCTTGTCCACAAATTCCAATATTTTTTGAAACTTGTTTTCTTTCAACCTAGATCAAGATTGGTAATCATATGCATTCATATACTTTGGATCATCAGGTTGTTTCTCTCCATTAGTTTCTATCTGTAATTCATTTTTAGTTTTCAACTTGTTTGTTGCTATTACAAAAGTTTCTTAAAGGTTATCTAGAGTAGGGTTCTCTAGAGGGAAGAGTAGAGAAGGGTTTCTCTATGTCTTGGTCACTAGGAGTCTAAAGGATTTTAGATTTCTATTCTTAATCTAGGGTTGATTAAGGGTAATTGTCGTAAGTTTGTAAGAACTGAATTTTGTGAATAGTGGAACTCTAACCAAGTTTGGTTGGAAAAAACTAGATGTAGCTTCTCTTGTTGAGAGGTAAACCAGTATAAGTTCTTGTGTTGATTACTTTTTGTAATCTCTTCTTGCTATCTTAATTTGTGATTCTTTGGAGAAATCTTTATTACTCAATAAGTGTAAAGTTTTGTAATTGGCTCCTTAAGCTGAGTGGTTTGATTGGTTGAAGCATTCTTAGCTTAATTGCGATATGATCTTATTACCCTGATTCTTTAAAGATTTTTAAAAGGACAAGTTTAAACCAATTCATCCCCCTCTTGGTTATTGTGTGTGTTCATACTATTTTCAATTGGTATCAACAACAAGTTCTTAAGTGTTATTCAAGATCACTATCTTTTTTAAAGAAAATGAATACCACACAAATTACCTTCAAAGAGGGTGCCTCCCTCAATCGTCCTCCGATTTTTGAATGAGAGCATTTCAGTTTTTGGAAAAATAGAATGTAGATATTCATCCAATCAAATGACTCTAGTGCATAGAATGCAATAGAAAAAGGTCATTTGGTTCCTATCAAAACTGTTGGTAATGATATGATTCCCAAAGAATGGGATAAGATGATAGATGCAGAAAAGAAAGTTGTTCAATATGATTTTAAAGCTAATAACATGATTACTTCTGCACTTTCTTCTGATGAATTCTTTAGAACTGTTAAGTGTAAAAATGCAAAAGAGATGTGGAAGATGTTGAAAATTGTAACGACCCGCCTCGTCGCTATGATATCACTAACTCTAGATCGTGCAATTCCAATTTTAATATGAAAACTCCATTAATTTGATTATTAAAATGGTAGTAAATGTTTTTGCGATAATACAATTATTATACACACGATACAATTACATAATTGAATACACATGTATGCATATACTGAACCAGTACATATCATTTACATATCAAAACTTAATTTGGTTTTACATATATTTACACCTAGAATCTTACATGACCAACAAAAAGAATCGAAGAACTAACTAAGAAAGAATTTATTAACAAAACACAACTCTTTCCCAAAAAGAATTCCAACGTCATCACGTCGGCTTGGTGGCTCTAACAAAAAGAATCTCCCTCCAAGGTCACCTACTGTTTCTCATCTGCTCCTACAAACGAAAGTTCGTGATCATCACAGGTACCAACCACATGGTACAAAAATTGCAATGGTGAGTTTATTATACATAACCAGCAAGCATCAGATAACAACAATTGGAAAGGAAACAACATTAACAACCACAATCATTACCAAGAATCCATCAGTCCAATACACACTATACACACTAATCATCCAGTTCATTTCACAACTCAAACAATCATACTCAGAATGATGCATGCACCTGACTCATCTATCAGCATGCAATGTGGTACCATATCTCAGAAATAGCCTCTCACAGGAAAAATGATTCACCGCCTATCAGGGCCACCCTGTCGTGCACTGGTCATTGCCCCCAGTGATCAGCCAGCGTGGCTAGGGAATTCCAAACCTGATGATCCCTTAGTACCTACGTTTTCAGCCTACTGAAACCCACAGGTATGCGCGTGCCTTCATTCTATTTCCATCCATGCACATGAAGTATGAAACATGGACATCATCAATGTATGACCATGGCCAGGAACAAATCCTTCCCCGCAAGGATGACTAGTCATACACCCTCCATGTACATACATAACACACCAATGTGGGCTCACCAATGCACTGACCGTGGCTAGGAACAAATCCTTCCTCGCAAGGATAACCAACTGGTCACTGTACCCCATGTGTACATACATAGTATACAACCATGGCACCATTAATGTATGACCATGGCCAGGAACAAATCTTTCCCCGCAAGGATGACCAGTCATACACCCCCATGGGTATCCATATATATATCCATATCATATAATGACAACCATGGGCATCATCAATGCATAATCATGGCCAGGAAAAAATCCTTCCCCGCAACGATGACCAATCATTTACCCCCATGGGTATCAGTGTACATACACATCACCTCATCTTGATATCATCATCATATATATCAAATTCATCTTATTTCAACATTATCCTCATAAACATCAACTTCATCTCATTTCAACATCAACATCCATTTCATCATTATCTCATTTAAACATCATAAACCACATCATCATTATATCATTTATACATCATCAAACACATCATCATTATTTCATTCAATCATCACCAACACATCAATAACATCTCATTTCAACATTATCAATGACATCAATATCACCTCATCCATCCACAACCCATATTACCACGAGATTGGTATTTTAGGAAAATTCTAAATTAAAGATGAGGACTACAATATAGAAAACACACTCTTATGCCCATTTAAAGATTTAATAAAGAATTAAATATAAAAACATATTATAAAATTTTGGGCAGAGTCTCCTCTGTAATTAAGACTTTTCCCAAAAATCTAATCATTATTACAACAACAACATCAGTCACAATTTTATCCATCAATAATAATTTCACCGCATCCCATTAGTTAAAAACATCATTTGTCTTGAAAACAAGCACATACACAGGGACAAACACACATCAATCATAAATACATCACATCCCATTAGTTAAAAACTTAGTTTTTCTTGAAAATCAGCAAACAGCAGGGACAGGTAGATATCCTCATAGTTGGACTCTCTGGCCCCCAACTATGGTATCAAAACTATAACCAAATAATAAACTCCATTTACCTAACTATATCCCTATGTTAGCTCCTTGAAACGTCGTTTTGAGATTTCTCAAGTTCACGTGCTTTGGTCCAAACGCAGAGCCCTATATACCAAATTGAAGATAACTTAGTATAGATTTCAAAGACAAACTTAACATTAACATTTGGGGTCAAATACCCACTCAAATTTAAAAAGAGGCTAACATGGTGTTTTGGGAGTCCACATCAAAAGACATTATTTTTTAATTTTAATCACACCAATGTGACCAGGGTTCAACAAGGATCATAGAAATGACATCAGTTTCATAAAAGGAGACTTTTACAACATCTCATTTTCAAAGGATTTTCAAAGGATGTATTGAGACAGCCAATAATGATACCCGAATCTCAAGAGATATCAAGAGAGACTTCAAACTAGCTAAAAGAAGACAAGGAAACCATGGTTACCTCAAAGAAACCAAGAAAGGAGGATTGGAGACTCCGTTCTCTACTGAATTCTCGGGTTGAGTTTTGAAGATTCCCCTCTGATTAAAGTGTTCCTCCCCGTGCGGTGGTTCAACAGCAAGAAACGGCGGCTCATGGTGGTCACCAGTGGCCGTGGCTGGTGAAGGGTGATGGTGGGAGGTTGGGTGGTGGTTTGGGAGAGGAAGAAGGCCATGTTTTCATCATTTACGTTGCTGGTACTCTTTAAAACCGACTTGACTCGCTCAAGCGAGCCAAAATTCCTTCCAAATTTTGCCTGGGTGAGTTGACCCAATTTTAAAATTTCTGCTTCTGTGAAAATTAACATCTCACACTTCTGATGTTATTTCCTCAATCCCGACGCTCAAAAGTTACATATATAAGTTAGGAGCCTACCTTAAAAATTTGAATGCGATCCAACGGTTAACCAATCTAGAGTGATGATTTTACTAAAACAGGTTTTGGGTCAAACTTGGAATCACTCAAATACAACGCATCTCAAACAAACTCCACATAACTTGACCTCTACACCAAGCAATTGCCCATGAATAATTCACATAACATTTCAACTAATCCTAATTAATAAAGTAATCAAATTATACAAGGAATACATCACACATCTATTTTAAGTTATCAAAATTTCAAGGTGTTACAAAAATCACTCATGAAGGGACAGGCGAAGTATGAAGATTGTAACACCCCATATGCATCCAGTTGTTAACATTCAATTATGATCATTAAATGCATCAATTAATTAACAATAATTAATTAGGAAGCAACTACATCCATGACATCATAATACATCCACAAATATCATATGTACATCATGTATGGTAATCGTTCATGGAATTACAATAATATACGTCAGGTACGTTCTCCCCACAGGGCTGGGGTTCAAAGTGCATATATATATATATATATATATATATATATATATATATATATATATACACACACATACATGACAAAATAATGAGATAACATGCTCTCAAAATAATACTAAGGTTCACTCAGAACCCCTTCCCGGCTGGAACTCTTGTCTGGAATCCCTCAAATTGTCTCACTACCCGGGTCTCCTGCCTCGGGATCTGCCGTCCTCTCCCGGCTCATCACCTGCAAAACATATAATTCCCCAACCGGGGTGAGATATAAATCTCAGTAAACTCTGGGTCCTTGGAGGCTTTTCCTCCTCGGGTTCCTTTTTCACGATGCATAGCATCAAACCCGGTATCACATAATCTAATCATCCCGGCTCGTCATAAGACGCATAACATGTATATAACAACACAAATATAACAAGAGAAGATCATCCACTTAAGGTCACATTCTCTGTATATCTTTGCTTGGAGAAGATCATCCACTTACGGGCACATTCTCCCAGGACTTCCGCAAACACTGCCTGAGGAAGATCATCCACTAAAGGGCACATTCTCTCAGGAGTCTGCTCGAACGTATATGACTCTTCCAAGAGATGATCATCCTTATAAGGGCACACTCTCTCAGGGTTTTTATATATACTAATTGACCACTTAGAGTTGTTCCACATGACTTTGGCTCCAAGGGAAGTCCATATTTAGTCCATTCTACTGGCCAGAGAAGCTCGTCAAACACACAACATATCCTTATATACATGTTTTCAACCAAAAGCAGTAACACACAAGTTCAATACCACATGTATCATTACATATCAGGACCATCACTCCTTGGAGTGTGGTGGAACACGGTCAAGGGAAAAACTCCCAAGAACGGAGAGCTTACCTACTCTAAGAGTTACGCTGGTTCTTCCCGACCTCAAGGTCGCGATCGCCTATGTCCCTTGTATCACACTCTGCAAAAGGATGCAAGAGGACAAAACAGTTAACACTAGTTGCATGCAAACAGTCCAGGACGGTCACTGACCGTTGCATGCAAGTCGTTCAGTTCAGGCCCACACGGTCTCTAAGCCTCTCAAAACACAGACTCAAGCTAATCGGAAAAACGTGAGTGCCTTACCTCTATAGCTTCCAGGAAGGCTAGAGAACAATGTCTCCAAGTGTTGGTTTCAAAGAAGTCACTTGAAGAATGGACAAGAGATCAAGCTTGGTTTTGAACTTTCAACATGCCTTGAAGACTTGAAGATTAATTTGTAATTAATTGTAAAAGGAAGAAGCATATCTGGTGATCCAAGTGCATTGCATTCATATCATTCATTTAGATTTTCAATTAGAGTTATAGAATTCACAAGGCTTTGATAAATTGACTAAGTGTTTGAATTGAAACAAAGGTTTTTGGAAAAATACAGTTTTCTACTATTTTAATCGATTACCTAAGAATATAATCGATTACTTTGTTCTTAGCTCTTTCTGGAAAACTCTTCAAGAACAATGTAATCGATTACGTATCGGATTAATCGATTATTTTACCTTAGTTTACATATAAACTGCCTTGATAAAAATTTTAATCGATTACCAATAAACTGTAATCGATTACAAAGGCCAAATAGAAAACTTCAGTCCACTGCCTTAATCGATTACCAATGTTAGTAATCAATTACATTATAAGCCTCTGCTTAACTATTTCTTATACAATAATTGATTACCAAAATCCGTAATCGATTAATAGTTCATTTGGCTGTTTCTAGTTTTATGAAGCTGTCTGTCTTAATCGATTACAAAACACATTAATCGATTACACAGTACATTTTAAGTTACACTCTAAACTTCAAGTTTTTTAAAGCTCACTGTGTTAATCGATTACAAGACGGAATAATCGATTATTTGGTTCGTTGCCC
>QARZ01040879.1:0-19850 GCA_013407115.1 Glycine latifolia
AGCATCACAATATACTTCAAATGCACCATGAGGATCTGGCAATACTAATACTGGAGTACTAGTCAATCTTCTTCTTAATTCTAGAAAACTCTTCTCACACTCTGGTGACCATACAAAAAGCACGTTTTTCCTAGTCAAGCTAGTCAGAGGTAACGCTATTTGTGAAAATCCTTTAATAAACCTCCTATAATAACCAGCTAGTCCTAGAAAACTCCTAATTTCAGTTACTGTGGTTGGTCTCTCCCAGTTCATAACTGATTCAATCTTACTAGGATCAACTAAAATTCCTTCCTTAGAAACAACATGACCTAAAAATTTCACTTCCTTGGCCCAAAATTCACACTTAGATAATTTAGCATACGACTTCTTTTCTCTAAGTGTCTGCAATATTATCTTAAGATGCTCTTCATACTCTTTTTCTGATCTAGAATAAACAAGTATGTCATCTATAAAGACTACTACAAACTTATCTAGATAGGATCTAAATATTCTATTCATGTAATCCATAAAAACTGCTGGAGCATTAGTTAATCCAAAAGACATCACTAAGTACTCATAATGCCCATATCTAGTTCTAATTGCAGTTTTAGGAATATCTTCATTCTTAACTCTAATCTGATGGTATCCTGACCTAAGATCAATCTTAGAAAATATTGTTGCTCCTCTTAGTTGGTCCATAAGATCATCTATCCTAGGTAATGGATATTTATTCTTGATGGTTATCTTATTAAGCTGTCTATAATCTACACAAAGTCTCATTCCCTCATCTTTCTTCTTCACTAACAAAACTGGAGCTCCCCCAACACAAGATTGCTTTTTGCAGTGCCAAGAGATTAGTGAGCTGCCTAACAAGTGACATGTTCCACTAGTGCTCTTCCTATCCAATTTGCACCCTGCAAAGTCAGAATCAGAATATCCAATTAAGTTTAGAGATGCACCTTTAGGATACCATAGTCCAACTCTTGGTGTAGACTTGAGATATTTGAGGATCCTTTTGACTGCAGTAAGGTGTGATTCTTTGCGATTTGCTTAGTATCGAGCACACAAGCATACACTTAACATAATGTCAGGTCTACATGTAGTTAAGTATAACAAGGATCCAATCATTCCTCTATATTTTGACTCATCAACACTTTTTCCTTTATCATCTGAATCAAGATAGGTTTATGTAGCCATTGGTATAACACCCTGAAATTTCAACAACTAAAAATATATGGCTGAAATGTTGTGTAAATTAACCTTGTGTAACTACTTGATGTAAATGTTAGGTTATGTGAAGGTTGTTTGATCTATGTTTGAATTATTTGCGTGAAATTTTAATTAGAGATAAAAAGAGGAATTACAAAAATATTTGAAGGGAAATGATCATATTACCCTTTCTCTTCAAGTAAAATTACCATAATGCCATTCAAGTAAAATTACCATAATGCCCTTAGATATTTTTGTTAGATATTTTGAAGTAAAAATTACAAAAATACCCTTGGAGTAAGTGACAAATTACAAATATACCCTTAGATATTTTGTGAAAACTTGATGAAATTACAAAAGTGCCATGGGATGGCAAATTACCAAAATACCCTTAGTAACAGACAAATATCACAAGAAAACTAGGAGTACCTAGACTAGCTAAAAATTTATGATTAAGTAATTCATAAGATAATTCTCTAAATTTTACTACTCAATATAATAAATACAAGAAAATAAACCTCACAGTAAAAATAAAGAAAAATTTCATGAATATCTAAAGCTATCATGAGCTATAATTTCAGACTATGTGATGATATGATGAGGAAAATTATCATATAAGAAACACATCTGATGGTAATATGATACAAGAAGGATAGGAGAGAAGCTAATGGATTCAAGAGGTAAGTTTAGAAGTGCTTAGAATATATTTAGTTATGATTAGTTAATTTATGAGAACAAACCAATTCTGACTGTGTAGGATTTGGGGTAAAGGCTTAAGATTTTAGATGAATGAGACATTAGTAGCTATCAACTTAATTGAAAATTACATGGAGAACACTTGGTTTAAATTAAAAGAAACAAAAACATAAACCAAAGCATGCTTATACGTGAGAATTGGAACAAAATAATTGAAATGGAAGTGCAAAATCATGTGTATGTGTACGTAGAATTGGTACACTTAATCCAATTGTGTAGTCATGTATAAAAAAAGCAAAAATCTAGCATTTCCAGCCAGCATACCACGTGCCCTTTCAGCCATATGAAGGAATCTTTTATTTTTTTGCTTGGTAAGAATGCATTTAATGCATGAATAAAAAAATATCTTCTTGGAATCAAAAACTGCACCTATAAGTGAACTTGTTCCCTAACTCATGGTCACTTGCTTCTTTTCTATTCACTTTTGCTTCATTTTCTCTTCTTTCCTTCTCACTCAAACTGCAGCTCCTTCCTCAAGCTCTTGAATCATTCCAGTCAAATATTTTGGTAAGTATTGCTGTTAAAATTCGTATGGTTTTAAACTGAAATTTTGGACTGTTTTGAAATTTCCATATCATCCTCTGTACTTAACCAAATGAGGTTTTTGACCACTCATTTTAAAGATTAGGATGTCTTCTATGTTGTCCTAAAATATGGGACCAAACTAAGTAGTGAATCGTGCCCAAAAATTATTTTAGCTCAAGCTGTCCAAAACTGTCCACACCAAACAGATTCTGCCATCCGTTTTGAAAAATTTATTTCTCTCTCATTTCTTACTCAAATTAGGTGTATGAATTATGGAATTGAATATCTGGATGTCAAATATAACATAAAAATTTCAGATAAGTCTGGATTGTGTACCACTTGAAGTCACGAAAACACTAAGAGATGTCAGTGTAGAAATTGGAACTCGCTGGCAGCTTTGAAATCTAGTTTTAAAAATGCTATAGCTAGAGTTTTAGAAATCCAAATAAGGCATGTGATACCTTGTTAGAAAGCTTGAGAAGTCTAGTTTGACATACTAAAATATGAGAATTTAATGACGTTCAGATTAGCACATGAACTTGAGAGATCTCAAAAATGACGCTACAAGAAGCTAACAAAGGAACAAAGATAGGTAATGGGAGTTTGTTATTTGTTTACAGCTTTTGATACCATAGCTGGAGGCCAGAGAGTCCAACTATGAGGACATCTGTCTGTCCCTACTGTGTACTAGTTTTTATTTATTTATTTATAGAAAAACTGTGTTTTTAACTAATGGAATGCGATGAATTTGTTTATTGATGGATAAAATTGTGAATGATGTTGTTGTGGTAATAATTGGATTTTTGGAAAAAGTCTTAATTACAGAGGAGACTCTGCCCAAAATTTTATAATATGTTTTCTTATTTAATTCTTTATTAAATTTTTAAATGGGCATAAGAGTGTGATTTCTATATTGTAGTCCTCCTTTTTAATTTAGAATTTTCCTAAAATGCCAGTGTGATATTGATGTCATTGATAATGTTGAAATGAGATGTTATTGATGTGTTGGTGATGATTGAATGAGATAACGATGATTTGTTTGATGATGTATAAATGATATAATGATGATGTGATGTTTAAATGAGATGATGATGAATTGGTTGTTGATGTTGATAATGTCATTGTGTGATGTGGATATACATGGATACCCATGGGGGGTGCATGAATGGTTACCCTTGCAAGGAAGGATGTGTTCCTAGCCAAGTCATCCATTGATGGTGCCCATGGTTGTATGTGGTATATGTCCATGTAGGGTGCAGTGACCAGTTGGATATCCTTGCGAGGAAGGGTTTACAAATTTTAAGCGTCCCATGAGAGAAAGGGATTGTTTAAAATTTTGGTCCCTATCTATCCATGGTCAATGTATCGGTGATGTTGTGTATGTACATGGGGGGTGCATGACTGGATAACCTTGTGAATAAGGGTTTACGAATTTTAAGCATCCCAAGAGAGAACTGGATTGTTTAAAATTCTGGTCCCTAGCTATCCATGGTCAGTGCATTGAAGGTGCCCATGTTTCATACTTCATATTTGCATGGATGGAAATAGAATGGTGGCAGTAAGTACCGGGGGTACTAGGGGGCATCACTCTGTTTGGAACTCCCTTGAGACTCAGGGCTGATCACCATGAGTGGGGAGCGACCTGTGCACGACAGGGTGACCTCGACGAGCTACTGCATCATTTTCCTGAGAGAGGCTATTTCCATAAGGATGGTACCACACTGCATTCTGAGAATTGAGTTAGGTGCATGCATCATTCTAAACATGATTGATTTGAGTTGTGAAAAAGTGAATGACTAGTTAGTTGCGTGGGTGGAACTTAATTATTATTAAGAATGATTGTCATTGTTATTGTTGTTTCTTTCTAATTATTGTTATCTAGTGCTTGTTGGTTTTGGTATAATAAACTAACCGTTGCAATTTTTGTATCGTATGGTTGGTACCTGTGATGATCGCGAACCTTTGCTCGTGGGAGCAGATGATTAACAATAGGTGATATTGAAGAGAGATTTCTTCTGTTGGATCTGCCAAGCCAACTTGACAACGTTGGAATTCTCCATGAAGAGAGTGTTGTATTTTTTTTAGTCGGTTCCTTGTTTCTCTTGATCAGACATGTAATCTCAAATCTATATATTTTTAAAAACTTAGTTATGTTCTGACATAGGAATAATATGTATATGTTTCATATATATTTATGTAATTATTTACATATATGTGTGTGTTTTTAATGAATGTATTATCGAGAAAAAAAATTTACCTTAATTTTTCATAATCAAATTAATGAAGTTTTATTAAAATTTGAAAAAAAAATCACATTTAGAGTTGTGATATCGTAGCGACGAGGCGGGTCGTTACAATTGGAGTTGCAACATCCTTGCTCTTCTCCATTTCAAACTTCTTGATCATTTCTAGGGAATACTTGGTTTGACTAAGGAAAGTACCATTCTTCATTTGCTTGACTTGTAGTCCTAGAAAGGAATGTGATCTCTCCCATCATTGACATTTCAAACTCACTCTGTATTGAGATAGAAAATCCTTTGCATATAGATTGATTAGTTGAACCCAATATTATGTCATCAACATAGATTTGAACCAACAATATATCATTGCCTTTTTTCTTGATGAACAATATTTTGTCAACTTGTCCTCTTATGAAAGATTGGTCAAGCAGAAATTTGCTCAATCTCTCATACCAAGACCTTGGAGCATGTTTCAAACCATGTAAAGCTTTTCTTAATTTGAAAACATGGTTAGGATGTTTGTAATCAATAAACCCAGGAGGCTGATCAACATATATCTCCTCTTCAATGTAACCATTTAAAAAGGCACTTTTAACATCCATTTGAAACAATTTAAAGTCCATCAAACATGCATATGCAAGCAACAACCTATTGGCTTCTAACCTAGCAACTGGAGCATAGGTTTCATCATAGTCAATGCCTTCCTCTTGGTTGTATCCTTTAGCAACCAATCTAGCCTTGTTCCTTACTATGATGCCACATTCATCAAGCTTGTTTCGAAACACCCACTTGCTGCCAATAGGTTTATGAGAAGAGGCTCTAAGAACTAATTCCCAAACTTCATTTCTCTTAAATTGATTCAATTCATCATGCATAGCCATCAACCAATGTTCATAAAGCAAGGCTTGGTCAATACTTTTTGGTTCAATCTGTGAACAAAAGTCATAGTACAACAAAGATTTCTTAAAGAAGATCGAGCATAAACTCCCTTAGAAACTTCCCCATTTATATTGTAAAGGGAAAGGTCTTTGGTTGTTCTCCAATCCTTGAGCTTTTGTATTGGTGTTGACTGTTCCAATTCATCATATGGTTCTACCTTTTCCTTTTCATTTAGATCCTTGATTTGCAGAAATTCTTCCATTGGTCCTGCATCAATATCACACTTTTTTCCCTATTTGGAGGGGTTAGACTCATCACATATAACATGTACGGATTCCTCTACACAATGTTCTTTTATTAAAGATCCTATAAGCTTTACTTTGCAAAGAGTAACCAAGAAAAATTACTTCATCAGCTTTGGAGTCAAATTTGCCAAGAGAATCTTGACCATTGTTTAAAACAAAACACTTGCAGCCAAATGCTCTAAAGTGAGATATGTTTGGTTTCCTTCCTTGGTATAGTTCATAACGGGTTTTCTTCAAAATAAGCCTTATGAGAATCCTATTCAAAGTGTAGCAAACCGTACTTACCACATCAGCCCAAAAGTATTTAGGCAAATTTGTTTCATTTAGAAGGGTTCTTGCTCCTTCTTCAAGGGATCCATTTTTCCTCTCCACAACACCATTTTGTTGGGGTGTTCTTGGAGCTGAAAAATTGTGATTTACTAGGCAGCTAGTGTTGTGAATAAATGCATGTTCAATGGATAGAACATATATGTTACACTTTCTCTTACCAACATGGATAACCTCACCACTTTGACCATCACAAATTAAACAACAATTGCTATTGAAAGAGACCTTGAGTCCTTTGTCGCATAGTTGGCTTATGCTAAGGAGGTTGTGCTTCAAACCTTCCACATAAAGCACATTCTTTATCTTTGTTTTGAATCTATCTCTTATATTTCATTCTCGAATGATCTTTCCTTTATTATTATCACCATAAGTGACATATCCTCCATCTTTAAGAGTCAAATTTGTGAGCATGGACATGTCACCTGTCATGTGCCTAGAGCAACAACTATCAAGATACCATAATGTTGATTTTGCTCTTAGACACACTTGCAAAAGTCAAATTAAGTAACAAAGAAAGGTACCCAATGTGAGTTATGTCCATAGGGGTTAGTTGGCTTCCATTTTCTCTTAGGCACCCAAATGCATTCACCATTAGGAACATAGTATCTCCTAGCATAACACCTAATGTATATATGACCTTTCTTCATGCAATAATTGCAAGTAGTAGAGTTTGATGCTCTTTCAAAATGAGTTACTTGATGATACTTAGTTTTTGAAAAGCCTATTTGATTTTTCTGTTTTGGTGGTACAAACTTTGTTTTTCCAAAAGGTTTTGATCCATGTTTGTAACCCAAACCAGAAGTATCTTCAGCATATTTTTGAACACTAAGCATTTGATTCAAACTACATTTTCCTCTATAGAGTCTTTTCAAAAGATCAACCAAGTAAGAATTTTCTGAAAGCAAAAGAATATATTTTTCACCTTGACTCTTTTTATAATCATCAAATTCATTTTGTAAAAGCTTGCATTTATCAACATTTGAAGATGATAAGGCACATACACATCCATTAGCTTTGTAACTTGAAACAAGCTTTTCATTTGATGAGGCACATACACTTGTAATTCAACAATTTTGGTAACATGCCATTTGAGATTACCTTTAAGCCTATTATTGGTTTGTGCAAGTTTTTGGGCCTCTTCATGCATAATCTCATGGAAAGCATCAACAATATTATCATACTCAGAATTTACCTCAGATTCAGCACTTGAGAATTCTTCATCATCACTTAATGTGGAAGTGAAGCAAACATTTGCTTCTTCATTCTCACTTGTTGATTTGAAGGTTGTTGAATCATTGTCTTCCCATGCTATGTATGCCTTCTTTGGCTTCCCTTCTTTCTTTGTCTTCCTCTCTTCTTGTTGCTTCTTCAAAAAGATTGGACATTCAGATTTGATGTGGTTGGGTTTACCACATTCGAAGCAAGTGAAGTTTAAGGTATTGTTGTTGTTGTTGTTGCTGTCATTTTTCCCGTTGAACTTTGACAGCTTTTTGTTCTTGTTTCTTCTCATGAACTTGCTGAATTTCTTCACTATTAGGTTCATATGTTCATCACTTTCATCTTCACTTAAGTCTTCTTCTTTTTCCACATGAGTTGATGCAGTTTTCAAGACTATACTCTTGTGTTTCTTCTCTTCATCCTCTGCATCTGTTAGCTGTGACATTTCAAGTTCATACTCAAGAAGCTTACCAAAAGTGCAAACATGTACATCTTGGATAGATCTTTGGATTCCTTGATTGCTGTAACTTTTGGTTGACATGGTCTTGTGAGATACTTCAATATTTTGATGTTCAATTCTTCAGCATCAACAATCTTCCCAAGACCAAGAAGATGGTTGACAGTGTGAGTGAACCTTGTTTGTAGCTGAGATATGTTTTCAGTATTGCTCATCTTGAACATTTCATATTCATGAATCAAGGCATGCTGCCTTGACCTCCTCACTTCATCTGTTCCTTCATGAGTTACTTCCAACATCTCCCATATTTATTTTGCGCTTTTACACCTAACAGTTCTAAAGAATTCGTCAGAAGAAAGAACAGATGTAATAATGTTTTTAGCTTTAAAATCATACTGTACAACTCTTTTTCTGCATCTGTCATCTCATCCCACTCCTTGGGAATTCTTTCATTATCAACAATTTTTGTAGGGATCAAAGGACCTTTCTCAATAGCATTCCAAGCACTGGGGTCGTTTGATTGAATAAAGATCTGCATATGATTTTTCCAAAAACTAAAATGCTCTCCCTTAAACATCGGAGGACGATTGAGAGAGGCTCCCTCTTTAAAGGTTATATGTGTAGTATTCATTTTCTTTTTGAAAAGAAAGTGATCTTGAATAAATTTCGAGAACCAGCTCTTGATACCAATTGAAAACACTATGAATACTTCTCAAATACTAAGAGGGGGGTGAATTGGTATAATCTTGACCTTTTAAAAAACTTTATGAAATCAGAGTTTAAGGATCTTTATCACTTTTAAAACTAATGAGACTTTAATCCAATCAAACTACTTAGTCCAAGAGACCTATTGATGGAGGTTCAAGACAAGCCAAAGGTCTAGGAGAGCTTGAAGCACTTCCTTTGGTGAGCTTCAATGGACCAATGACAAGAGCTAGGACTCAAGCACTTCAAGACCACATTGAAGCTAACTTGGGCAACCATGAAGATGCACACCAATTCAAGGATGACATGAGCTGGATTTTGATGTCTCAAATCCAATTTAATTCAATAAATTCCAGCACTTGTTAGAAGAAATTCAATAAAAACACTTGTAAATAGGTTTTTCACTGTTTTAATCGATTATATTGACCTTGTAATCGATTACAACATTTTAGTTGCAAACAGGAACAAGGTCTTATTGCTTTAATCGATTAAATGGAAGGTGTAATCGATTATTTCAGTGCTTGACTGCTTTAATCAATTACAGAGGCCATTTAATCGATTACACAAGCCTGAAAATGGTAAATAGCTCTGTTTTAATCGATTACAAGTGCGAATTAATCGATTATTTCAGTCTGAAACAACAACTGCACATGTTTGGGAAGCCAAAGGTCACTTGGGAAAAGCTTGCACTTCAAGCTTCATTTAGGCTTCATTTTAATTTGCATTTTCCTTACATTTTAGTGTCATTTAGCTTGTAATTTCGTGGCCTATATAAAGGTGCCAAAACTGAATCTAACTAACTTTGGTTTATTAATACAATTCTGAAAATTGTTGAGAGTTTCTCTCTTGTTCTTGTTCAAGAACTTCTTGAGTCTTATCAATGGCTTCCCAATGCTATTGTGGTGATTCTTCCTAGACTTATTGGAGAGCTTCTCCATGGTGTCTTCACCTTCATCCCTAACCTTTCTTCCATCTTCCATTTCCGCAATTATAAACTTCTAAACAGCCACAATTTCAAGAAGTGCTGGAAGCTTATGTGTTCTTGAAGTTTGCTTGAAGATTGGGTTCTATTGCAAGGTAAATTTGGAAAAATTTAATGGCTATGGGTTTTGTTGTTACTTCATTTGGTATCTAGAGCCTAATCCTTGTAGAATTCTTTTTCAAGTTTAGTTTTAGAATTTCTTCAAAGGTAAAAATTCTGCATCAAATCCAAAAACGAAAATCCATTTCAATTCCTTGTTTCTTGTTGTTTTCCTTTGATTCTTGGTGGTGTGGGCTTGTTGTGTGTTCAGTCACAAAACCTTAGTGTTTTCTTCAAGTTCTATGTGATTTCATGTTCTTATGTTCTTCATGTGTTCTTGATATTTTTCTAATTTTCTAGCTTTGATTCTTGTCAACTTTGGTTTGTAGTGTTTTTGTGTTGTATAACTACTTGTTTTGATTCTAATCTCATGCCTAAACTGAATTGAGTTGTTAGAAGCAAAATTTACAATTGTTATACATCATATTTTAGTGATTCATTGAATTTCTTTAAGAATTTTTGAACTTGTTCAAAAGAAAAACAAAAGCTGGAAAAAAAATTGTGAAAGAAACAATCAAAAGCAAAAGAAAAAATACATCAAGTGATATCATATTGGTACAGCCAAAGACATTATTGATTAGTGGCTGGAAAAAGTGAAAGAAAAACATAATTTAGAAGCAAAGTTACAAAATTACAAGTTCCAAAATTCCTTTGAACAACAAAATCAAGTGAACTTGTATAACATGCAAATTTGATGAAATTTGGCTTCTAGCAATTGAATTCACTTGGCATATCCTCCTTGTGCAGTTTGGTACAGCCATAGTATTCCTTTAGTTGTCTCATTAAATTCCAAGTTGAGTTGTGCTTTTCTAAATTTTTGCTTTGTTGCTTGTCTCTTAAAATATCCAAGGTTTTGTCTTAGAGTTTTCTTGTTCTTTGGACTCTTGAGTCTAGCCTAGAATCATTTCCTATTTCACTATAGTAAAGAGGCTTGATTTGATTAGAAGTTTTTGCTTAAGAACTATAAAAAGGAATAAGAGTGGAAAAAGGCAAGAGAGAACATTATAAAAAGAGCCTAGAAAGTGTGCAAATAAGAGTGTAGGTGGCAAACACTTAGAGAGTGGTGAGAATTTCTTTATATACTTGTGTTTTGCTAACCATTTTTTTTTTTGAAGGATGAGTTCAAGTGGAGGAGAGGCTTTGTCACCTAGGACCTCTAGGTTGATGAAAGCCATGACAAAACAAATGAAAGACTTGCAAACCAAAATGGATGTAAAATTTAAGGAGCTACAAAGGGAGATCCAAAGATGGAGTCATCCGATGGGAAGTGTGGATGGAGAGGCTCATTGTAGTAGGAGGTTGAGTGAGTATGCTTCTTCTCATGAAGAAAATTATTATGATGAGAGGAGTGAGAGGGAGGATTGGAGAGAAAATAATAGAAGAGAAAATAATGAAAGAAGAGAAAATCATAGGAGGCACAATCCTAGGAGGCAAAATAGAGATGATGAAGATTGGAGGGTGAGAAGAGAAGAGAGAGACGGGAGGAATGGAGGATTGAATGAAGTGAAAATAAAAATTCCAAAATTCCTTGGCAATAATGATCCAGAAGAGTATTTTGAGTGGGAGATGAAAGTAGAACAAATTTTCTCATGTCAACATTTTGATGAAGAAAAGAAAGTTACTCTAGCAACTTTAGAGTTTGGTGGTTATGCTTTGATATGGTGGAACCAAATTCAAGTGGATATAGGGAGGATGAGGAGACAAAGAGTAAATTTTTGGGATGACTTCAAGGCATGCTTGAGAGGAAGATTTGTTCCAACTTATTATGCAAGAGAAGTCTATAACAAGCTTCAAAGACATTTCCAAGGTTACAAGAATGTTGATGAATATTATAAGGAAATGGAATTGATGATGATAAGGGCTGAAATTGTGGAGGTTCAAGAAGCAACTATGGCTACGTTCCTTCATGGCTTGAATAGAGAAATTCAAGATGTGATGGAACTACATTCTTATGCCACAATTGAGGAGCTAGTCCACAAAGCTCAAAGGGTGGAACAACAACTAAAGAGGAGAAAAGCTTCCAAATTCTCCAATGGGGCTGCAACTTCCAGCTGGAAGGACAAGCCTAAAAGGGAGGTTTCTCATGAGAAAACTAAAGAAGAAAAGGTGGGCAGCTCAAGCAAAAAAATTATGGATCCAACTCCAAGAAGATCAAGCAATATCAAGTGTTTTAAGTGTCTAGGCAAGGGTCACATTGCTTCTCAATGTCCTAACAAGAGAACTATGATTTTGCTTGAGGATGGAGGCATCAAGAGTGAGTCTTCAAGTGACTCAATAGTTCTTCAAGTGAAGAAGAGAAAGAACTCACACTAGTAGAGGCCGAAGAGGGAGATCTCTTAATGGTAAGGAGAATGTTGAGCAATTTTTGCCTAGAAAAAGAGGAAAGTCAAAGAGAAAATATTTTTCACACAAGGTGCTTGGTTAAAGACAAGGTATGCTCACTTATCATTGATGGTTGGAGCTGCACCAATGTTGCTAGTACAAGACTTGTGGAGAAATTACACTTACAAACCACAAAGCATCCAAAACCATACAAGCTACAATGGCTTAGTGAAAGTGGAGAAGTGGTGGTAAATTCTCAAGTGCCTATTCCTTTTTCTATTAATGCTTATCATGATAATGTTATCTGTGATATTGTTCCAATGGAGGCTGGTCATATCCTTCTTGGTAGGCCATGGCAATATGATAGAAAAGTGATACACAATGGCATGGAGAACACTTTTGAGTTTGAGCACCTAGGCAAGAAAATTATTTTGAGGCCTTTGACTCCTAGACAAGTGTGTGAGGATCAAATAAAGATGAAAGAAAAGAGAATTGAGGAGTTGAAAAAAATACTGCACCTAAAAAAGAGAAGAAAAGTGAGCTACCAAAGAGAAAAACTAATGAGAAAAAGAGAAAGGAAAAAGAAAATGATAACAAAAAAATTCATGAAATTAAAGAGAGCTTGTTCTTGAGTGAAAGGCAAATTAAGAGAGTGTTATTGGCACAACAACCTTTTTATTATATGCTTCCTAACTCTCTTTGTTTACATGTTGAAAAGGAAGGTGAAAAATTGCCCAAAGCTATGCAATCCCTTTTGCCTCCTTTGAGAGGCATGTGGTTTGGTACCAGTGATGATCGCAAACCCGGTTCGTCTGAGCAGATGGACAATAATAGGTGACCAGGAAGATGACAATGTTTTGGTTGGAGCCGCTGAGTTGCCGGGATGTCAATATGATAGATCCCGGGCAAGGGTCATGTTTTTACTAGATGTACCCCTTGTTTTAATAGTCATACCCATGTTTTGCTAATTGCACCCCGACGTTTAAATTTATTACTTCTTTTGTAAAACACTTGATGTATTTTGGATATAGTCTTTATACGTGTAATTAAATTATGCTTTGTACATGTACATATGTATATTTGAAATGCCTCATGTGTACCTTTGATCACATACATTTCCTATGTTGATGGTTATCATGTACTCGGAAAAAAAAAATTACCACTGTTTTCATTGAAAAATCCTAAAAGAGGTGTTCTTTTTAACAAAATTACATTAAGGTTATGCTTAAGAGTTAGTGATACAGTAGCGACGTGGCGGGTTGTTACACACACTGTTAGGGGTAATCTCACACGCAAGGCTAAGGTTCCTAAACTATTCTAGGGGATCCCACTCTCTAACCATCAAAGCAGATACATGCAACGATTTCCTACTCAAAGCATCAGCCACTACATTGGCTTTGCTAGGGTGATAGCTAAGCTCAAAATCATAATTCTTAAGAAACTCTAACCATCTTCTTTGATGCATGTTCAACTCTTTCTGATTAAACAGATACTTAAGGTTTTATGATCACTAAACACTTCAAACTCAGAGCCAAATAGTGCCTCCACATCTTAAGAGCAAAAACTACAACAGCTAGCTCCAAATCATGGGTAGGATAATTCCTCTCATGAGTCTTGAGTTGTCTAGAGGCATAGGCCACTATTTGGCAATTCTACATCAGCACTCCTCCTATACCCATTTTTGATGCATCACAATACACCTCAAAGGGTTCTCTTGGGTTAAGCAAAACTAACACAGGCATAATCGTCAGCTTTTCCTTAAGGGTTTGTGTTGGATTTAAGGAGAGTTGCAAGAAGATTAAAGCAAGGATGAAGAATGACTCAATGTTTTAGCTTTTTACATGCCCAATCAATTTGAAGGCATTTGTAATTTATCTAAGTGGTTCAAGATTCATTGCCTTGTGGTCCTTGCATTGCATTTGCATTCTCATTCTAATCCATACATGTATTTTTTATTAAAGTACTAAAGCTATTCAAATGATTTTAAGAGAATAGAAGTTCTCATGGTTAAGTTTTTTGAAAAATGAAAACTTACTACTTTAATCAATTACACAGTGTTTTAATCGATTAAATACCTTCATTCCAAATCTGGAAAGCCATGAAGAACTTATTAATCGATTACAGGCTTCTTGTAATCGATTACATAATGTAATATGAAAATCATGCATCACTGCTTTAATAGATTACCATGTTATGTAATCAATTATCATAGTTCTTCAGTCTTGATGCATTACTGGTTTAATCGATTACCACAATCAATAATCGATTAAACAGCCATATTTCATATTTTGAGCTTTACTAGTTTAATCGATTACCAGTCTTATGTAATTGATTATTACACCTTATGTTACATACATGAAGACTGCTTTAATCAATTACATTGTGTTTTAATCGATTATCTTGTTCATGAAAAGTTTTCCAGAAAGCTCAAGAACATATTAATCGATTATCTGGTATTTTAATCGATTACATATGGTAAAATAATCATCGTTTAAATCTATTACTGTCATTTAAATCAGATTTATATAAAGCTTTTTAGGTCTGCTCTTTATAAATAGACATAGAATGAATTATTCTAAGAATATAAGTGACTTACCCAAAAGATACTAAGCTTTGTAAAGTGTCCAAGATTCTGATTTGTTCTGAATGTGAAACACATCTTGTGAGATCAAGATTTCTGAGTTTTTGAAGAGATGTGTTAAAGAAAAAGAAGGTTTTTCAAGAGTTTGATTCTAAGCATTGAACTTCATTCAACCTGACTTATTCGTAAATTCATTCATTCATACATTGAAGGATCACAGATTGTGTCTCTTGAATCTTTCTTTAGAATTATCTATGTGTTAAAATTCTGTTGTGATATATCAATTTGTTTCTTTTCAAGCATTCTAGAGTAAGGTTCTCTAGAGTTAAAAATCTGAGTAGGGTTCTTAGGATCTTTGTGATTTGTTTTCTAATAGTGTTTTAGAATTCAGATTCTTTATCTAGGATTGATAAAGATAATCACTTGTAAATTTCTTGTCAAAAGATATTTTGATATAGTGAAAACTCTAACCTAGCATTGGTTGGAAGACACTGGATGTAGCCTCCATGTTTGTTAGGTGAACCAGTATAAATTGCTGTGTTTTTGTTCTAATTCTGTATATCTTTCATCGCTTGTATTTGGGTAATCAAAATATTATTAGTCAAGAAAATATTTTTGTCATTACATGCATATCAAGGTTGATCTTGATTGAAAGAAAAGTTCAGATTTTTCAAAAGGGTGTTTAAGTGATACGATCCAGTTTTCAAATTCCGCAAATTGTTTAAAAAGTTTTAAATACCTGATTTAAACCAATTCACCCCCCTCTTGGTTTATTTGTAGTGTGTTCATTGTGTTTTCAATTGGTATCAAGAGCCGGTTCTTGAAAGTTATTCAAGATCGTTTTCTTTTCAAAGAAAATGAATACTACTCAAATAACTTTTAGAGATGGAGCTTCTCTCAATCTTCCACCAATGTTTGAGGGTGAGCATGTTAGTTTTTGGAAAAATCGTATGCAGATCTTTATTCAATCCAATGATCCCGGTGCATGGAATGCTATTGAAAAATATCCTTTGGTTCCAATGAAAACTGTTGATAATAATTTGATTCCCAAAGAATGGGATGAAATGACAGATGCTGAAAAAAGAGTTGTGCAATATGATTTAAAGCTAAAAATATGATTACATCTGTTATTTCTTCTGATGAATTCTTTAGAACTGTGAGTTCCAGAAGCGCAAAAGAAATGTGGGAAATGTTGGAGGTAACTCATGAAGGAACAAATGAAGTAAGGAGATCAAAGAAGCATGCCTTGATTCATGAGTATGAAATGTTCAAGATGAGCAATATTGAAAACATATCCCAGCTGCAAACAATGTTCACTCACATTGTCAACCATCTTCTTGGTCTTGGAAAGACTTTTGATGCTAAAGAATTAAACATCAAAATACTAAAGTGTCTAACAAGACCATGGCAACCAAAAGTTACAGCAATCAAGGAATCCAAAGATTTGTCCAAAATGTCTATGGCTGCACTTTTTGGTAAGCTTCTTGAGTATGAACTTGAAATGTCACAACTAACCAATGCAGAAGATGCAGATAAGAAACATAAAAGTATAGCCTTGAAAGATGCATCCTCCAAAGTGAAAAAGGAAGAAGACTCAAGTGAAGAAGATGAAGATGACAATATGAATCTAATTGTCAAAAAGTTCAGCAAATTCATGAGAAGAAACAAGAACAGAAAATTCACCAAGTTTAACAAGAAAAATGACAACATCAACAACAACAACACCTCTACCAACTTCACTTGCTTTGAATGTGGAAAGCCTGGACACATTAAATCTGAATGTCCAATTTTTTTGAAGAAGCAACAAGGTGAGAGGAAAACAAAGAAAGAAGGGAAGTCAAAGAAGGCATATATAGCATGGGAAGACAATGATACAACAACCTCTGAATCATCAAGTGAGAATGAAGAAACAGATGTTTGCCTCACATCAACTTTAAGTGATGATGAAGATTTCTCAAGTGTTGAATCTGAGGTAAATTCTGAATATGATAATATAGTTGATGCTTTGCATGAAATGCATGAAGAGGCTCAAAGGATTGAACAAACCAATAATAGGCTAAAAGGTAATCTCAAATGGCATGTTACCAAAATTTGTGAATTGCAATCTGAAATTACAATTTGAAAGAAGCTAATGAAAACTTATTTCAAGTTACAATGCTAATGGATGTGTATGTGCCTTATTAATTTCAAATGTCAATAAATGCAATCTTTTACAAAAAAGAATTTGATGATTACAAAAAGAGTCAAGGTGAAAAATACATGTTTTTACTTTCTAAAAATTCTTACTTGGTTGATCTTTTGAAAAGACTCTATAGAGGAAAATGTAGTTTGAATCAAATGCTTAGTGTTCAAAAGTATGTTGTAGATACTTCTGGTTTGGGTTACAAACATGGATCAAAATCGTTTGGAAAAACAATGTTTGTACCACCAAAACAGAAATATCAAAAGAACTTTTCAAAAACCAAGTATCATCATTTGACTCATTTTGAAAAATCATCAAAATCTGTTACTTGCAATTATTGCATGAGGAAAGGTCATACATCTATTAGGTGCTATGCTAGGAGATACTATGTGCCTAATGGTTAATGCATTTGGGTGCCTAAAAGAAAAAGGATTTCAACTAACCCTTATGGACCCAACTCACATTGGGTACCTTTCTTTATTACTTAATTTGAATTGTGCAGGTGAGTCTAAGAGCAAAATCATCACTATGGTATCTTGATAGTGGCTACTCTAGACACATGACAGGTGACATATCCATGCTTACAAATGTCATACTAAAAGATGAAGTATTTGTCACTTATGGTGATAATAACAAAGGGAACATAGTTGGAGAAGGAAACATAGGAGACAACCTCAAAACTATGATTAGAAATGTTTTATATGTTAAAGGCTTGAAACATAATCTCCTAAGCATAATCCAACTATGTGACAAAGGGTTCAAAGTGTCATTTAATAACAATTGTTTTTTGATTTGTGACAGTCAAAGTGGTGAGGTTATCCATGTTGGTAAGAGAAAGGGTAATATTTATGTTCTATCCATTGATCATGCATTCATTCATAACACTAGCTGCCTTGTAAGTAAAACTGATGAAACTTGGTTATGGCATAGAAGAGCTAGTCATATAAATATGCATCATATGAACAAGCTTGTAAGAAAGGATTTGATTATAGGCTTGCCTGAGCTTAAGTTTGGGAAGGATAAAATATCTGAAGCTTGTCAAAGAGGGAAACAAACAAAGAATTCTTTTCAAAGTAAAAATGTTGTTTCTACTTCTAAACCTCTTGAGTTGCTTCATATGGATTTATTTGTTCATTCAAGAACCATGAGCTTAGGGGGTAATTTCTATGGGCTTGTCGTTGTAGATGATTACTCAAGATACACATGGACTTTATTCATAAGATCCAAGAGTGATGCATTCACAGCATTTAGAAAGTTAGCCAAGATAATTCAAAATGAAAATGCTTGAAATATTGTTTCAATTAGAAGCGATCATGGTGGAGAATTCCAAACTAAATACTTCGAAAAGCTTTCTGAAGAATTGGAATTAATCACAATTTTTCAGCTCCAAGAACACCCCAACAAAATGGTGTTATGGCGAGGAAAAACAAATCACTTGAGGAAGGTGCAAGAACACTTCTAAATGAAACAAACTTGCCTAAGCACTTTTGGGATGACGCTATAAGTACGGTTTGTTATACTTTGAATAGGATTCTCATAAGGCCTATTTTGAAGAAAACTCCTTATGAACTATACAAAGGAAGGAAACTAAACATATCTCATCTTAGAGCATTTGGCTGCAAGTGTTTTGTGTTAAATAATGGTATAGATTCTCTTGGTAAATTTGATTCTAAAGCTGATGAAGCAATTTTTCTTGGTTACTCTATGCAAAGTAAATCTTATAGGATCTTTAATAAAAGAACATTGTGTGTTGAGTGTAAGAAAGGGCCATGAAGCCTGAAGGCATGTGAGAAAAACAAAAAAAAAAATTTCAAGCGGAAACACAAATACCACACAACAATCATTCTTTAGGACATAGATGTTACCTTGTTTATATTCGTAACTTGATGATCAAGGATAGGCTTGAAGATACAAGCCCTCTAATGTTGATCCACACCACCTCTTGTCAAGACTCAAGAACACTTCATGAAGACCACCAACAAACACCAAAGGAGGCAGGCTAGACACACCAATGGAGAGGAAGAAGGTTAGGTTTCAAAGTGTTTTTACTTATCTAAGAGACTCACCAATAGATGATATTGGTGGCTGAATTTTCTGTCAAAACTCACACAAGGGCACGTGAAAGTGGAGGAAGGTAGATAGGTTTTTTTTTTTTTCAAAAACAATTAGAGAACTATGATCACAATAGCACACTTTATAGAAGAGTTTGAGTCAGATTTTTTGGTTAAAAAAATCTGATTATGAAGCATTCCACACGTGAAGAAAAGATAGAGTTGTTGTATTTCAAAAATTGCCAACAACCTCCTATCATATCCTCCTAAGACCAAGTCAATTACTTGGAAATTATTTTGCCAAATAATAATTAAATATCAGACGTATGTAAGCCCCATAATCAGCCCTCAAACTTCTTCCTAAAATCTAGGACATGATCATGATAAGATGCTAGTTGAATTCAAATTCAAATCTAGTTCTTATCTTCTCCTTTTGATATGAAACTAACTACTATAGTTAATTCAAATATTTAAATTCAAAATTTAAATTATCAAATTTAAATATTAGATAATTAATTTAACTATTTAAATTAATTAATAATGTCTTGGACTATCCAAGTCCATTAACTCCATTCATGCGCCTCTCTCTCTTTAAGATAGGTATCCAAACTCTTTCTTGGGCCAACAACCATTATTAGGCCCAAAACCTTTAATGCTATAATGTCATGACAATAAAGTGTTAGTGTGTGACCCATTAGGCCCAACATAGCTACTGACATAAATGAGTTTGGGCCCAACAAGGCCACTACTCATTTAATGACAACACAGAGCACTAGCAATGCTTTGTTGCCCCAGAACTAGTTAGGTAAATGACAAGATCATCCTATTAAATCTATTTGGTTTCTGTATGTATTTCCTTTCGTCTCGGTTACCTTCCCATAAAACCTAGGGTAAGGAAACGTATCAGCCCTTGCGGTCTAGGGTAAGCTTTAATACGAAATAGGGAGTCTCCAATTTTACTGACTCTAAAGGCAAATCATCTCATGATTTCTTTTACTATGCATAGATTCCCGAGTCCCGTAAATGTCATCCC